>VDFB02072637.1:0-36981 GCA_007258455.2 Sequoia sempervirens
TTTTGGGGTGAGGATCATTTTGACCTACTAAGAGAGACAAAAGTAGAAAAAAGGAAATTAGAACTGAAGAAAGCATAAATGATGAAGATAAAAAAAAATAGAAGAGGATATAGAAATAGGGCCCACTGGCTCCCCCTCCATCTTCTACAAGGCTTCATGTTCGACAGTGAGAGCCTTTCACCTACACTTGCACTCACACACAAGCTATTTATGTTAGCTACGGGTGCTGGAAGATGTTGCTTTAGAAGAGACTAGAGGTTTTTGCTCAACCACAAGAGTTGTTGAATGATCAAGACAATTGAGAGCCAGGGGGTGAATCAATTGTATCTTATCAAAACATCAAAATGCTCCTTAACATTCAAATTCACAAGCATTCAAGAAACTGTTAATCTATTATGAAGTTTTAAGATGAAAAGCAGATAACAAAAAATTAAACAAATCAACACCAAACACAAGAGAACACCAAATTTACGTGGAAAAACCAAGGGAAAAAAAGGTGAGTATTAGCTCACAATATAAGTAATTGCAAGATTGATTACAAGGGATGATAGCAACCAGGGGAGGTCCTGCAACCACACAACATAATCTCAACCAAAACAACTTATCAGATCACCAAATGGGTGAAATCACAATACTGTGTCTCACTTTTTTCCCAAGATGAACATTTACATCAATATTTTTAACTGAATCTTCCTCTTCTGAGACCTATAACAGCTAAACCATAAAGAATTTGAAGATGATGTGAACTAGTGATTTTTGGAAATTTGTGTGTAGATTCTAAATATTTTTTTTTCAAATTTTCCAAAATAAATCATGAATCTTTCAACATCTCCTTTAATAACTAGTTTTAGACAAAAAATAACATTTTTAGAAAGTAACGTTTGTGTCGTGCAACATAACCTTTTTCTATAAAGGATTAAATTCTATTTTTTGGAATACAGATTCTAAACATCAATATCTAGGGAAAGGATATTTTTTCATAATTTTTTGTTGCATATTTTTTTTAAATTAATTTTTGAAGTCATTGTAACTATAATTTGGACATATGTGTGTGTCGTACAACCTAACTTTTTGTGTATATATGGAAATCTAGTTTTTATTTTTGGGGTGAAACAAGGAAATCAATATCTAGAGAATGGTTATTTTTTGATTTTTTTATACAATGGTTTACTATTTTTCTACCTCTACACAACAAAGAGCTTGATGTTCAGAGACAAACCTATGTTTAGTAAAAATTGAAAATTAAATACATGATAAAATGAAAATATATCAAACCTATACTTTTTGGAAAGCTAGTTTCAAGGGCTAAAATCTTGAAAAATATAATTTTTAAATGATGTTATTTAATCCCTCAAAAGGTAAAGAAAAAGTGGGTTTTTGCCAGCATTTTGATAGCTATGAAGGAGACTCCATTGTGGGTATGATTTAATACTATAGGGGTTCTATCCAATGGGGTTTGATCTAAGGGGGTCTTATATATCCCTCTTAAATTAAAAACCTTTAGATGGAGCATATCAAGACTTAAATCATTAGTTTTTTCTAAAAACAGTGATTTCAGGAAAAAATCAACACATCCTAAAAGTGAGACACAATATTGTGGCAGCACCAACTCCTTAGTTCAAGTTCTCACTATCTCATCCAATTCACTCAATTACTTGTAGCATTGCAAACTCACTCTATTGGGTATATCTTTTAGAGAAGGCATTCTCATACCAAGACCTGAACCTTTTCAAAGACCTATCAGGGCACTCAACAACATATCAACAACCCACAATAGACTTCCTTTGAACAATTTTTTCAAAACCTGATTTCCATGCTTTCTAGACCAACAATTAGGTCACTTTAATAAAGAAAATTGTCACCAGACTTCTCCTAAACCTCTAAAACCATGTGGGAAGCAATATACATCTAATCAAACCAAGGATTCCCCAATTTTCTCTTAGAAATTCACACTCCCAAGTGCCAGAACTTAAAACCCTCCTTTTAAGCCAAAAAACTAGGGTTCTATTGAAAGTATTGCTTCCAATCCTGATAAAACTCTGAAACCACTTCAATCAGGTCCTATTAGGCCTATTTATACTCAATTAAACATAAAAAAACACTACCCCAAAAAATTTCATTCTTTACCATACCAAAATCACCAAATTCGACATGGAAAACTCAATTTTCCATTCTAGGGCTTCATTCCCAACACACTTTTAGGCCTCCCCTACACTCTGACAACATTCCCTCACCTATTTCATAATGTTGCAGACCCATTCCTCAAGTTACAGTAATCACAGTGAGAGGAATGGGTCAATTTTCCATTTTGAAGACTTTCAAGCCCTTAAAACTGTGGGTTCAGACCTGGTTATAGTAATTCAAATATAAAATACACCAAACTTGATGAAAAAACTCAAGAGTAGATTCAAATGAAAGCTAAGATAACCAAATATGAAATAAAATTAAATTTGAATCAATAAGATGTTGTATGGGCCATACAGTGACCCTACAAACTTAGAAAAAATAGAAAAAGTGGAGAAAACAAAGTATTATTGATGTGTCAATCTTCAAAAGTGATTCAAAAACCTTTTCATCAAGATTCTTCACATATTTAAAGATGTTTTACCACCAATCCAACTATTCTAACTTCCTTAAATGGCCATTCAAATCCTAGTGACCGTTGCCCGCTTCCTAATCTGCCCTTTTATAACTTTTTTTCAATTTTGCATTTTTGCACAAACAATAACTTTTGAATATTTTGCACTTTTTGAAGTATAAACCACCTAAAAACCTAAGAACCATCCCAAATGACTTATTACAATATTAAAATGGTTTAAGTGACCTTATTTAGTGCCTATTACCCCAAAATCCTAAATCCTACACAATATCATCCTTGATTGACAATTTTTTATCAAAGGTGCTCTTGCACCATACACCCCAACTTGTAATTTTTCCAAGTCTCTTGAAAATTTTGTTGTAACTTGTCCTAATTTGTGCTCTTCATGCTTCTAACCTTCATGTTTTCCTTCAAAAGGTTCACCCTTCCTTTGTTCTTCACTGTCCTTGACATTCTTGCCAATATCTTCTCTTGAAACATGCTCCAACTGTACACACTGCTCTGTGGGGTGTTGTTTACCTTTTCCATCATCAAACATTGACATTGTACCTTATTTTACATCTTCCTCCAAACCTCTATGAACTGTCCTCACTTCCCTCTTTTCTTCATGCTTGGATCTTTGTCCAATGCCCTCATTAACTACACCTTTTCCTTTGTCAACTGTACCTTTACACTTTGACATCTCTATCAAACCTACAAATAAATTTTCCACTGTCCCATCAACCTTGCAAACCTATGTTCCAACATCACTAGACTGCCTCTTCACTTGTTTCATCACCACAGGGCACATGACTATCCCAACCAATATTCCTTCACTGTTTTCTTGCTTTACTCAAGATTTTCACACTCACTCTTTACTGTACTAACCTAAGACACCATTCCCTCTTCTTTTTTCTTCCACAAAAAAGAATTCTTCTTCACAACCGACTGCAAATTATCTTCACTTCTTCTATCTATTGTCCCAAATTTTTCATGCCTTGCATTGGCTTCCAAACTCATACTCTTACCTTCCTCAACACTCACATATTCTTTTGTCTCCTCAACCAATGGATTTAGTATGTATATCTTCCTATATTTTTCAATTGAATAGGTGTTTTGTCTACCATTATACATTACCGACCTGTCAAACTACTAGGGCCTTCCTAGCAACACATGGCAACAACTCATAGGAAAAATGTCACAAACAACTTTATCTCTGTACCTACCAATCTGAAATTCAGCTAAAGCTTGTTCACTCACCACAATAGATTGATTATCACTAACCCAATACACTTTGTATGGATTTTCTCTAGATACTCTCTCCAATTGCAATTTATCCACCATTTCACTAGATACCATGTTATCAGTGCATCCAAAATCAAGTATTACCTTACATACCTTGTTTTCACATTTGCAAGTTGTCCTAAACAATGCTCTTCTCTAAACCAACTCCTTTTCCTTGGATGTCTTGAGGAGTTGTCTCTTGATCATCAAACGTTCACCTACTTCAGGAGCAACATGAATACTATTGGAGTTTGAACTTTCAGCTTCATCCTCTTGACCAATTTATGCTCTTCTTTCAGTTTTCCTTTCTCCTCCACTTTATGTTGAACCAAAATTTTCAAGGCATTTCCAAGAAGGATGACCAAACTCTTAGAAATTGAAACACCTACCTGCAAAAATGTTAGGATTCCTTCCACCACCAAATCTTCCCCTTGTGCCTCTAAAACCGCCTCTAAAATCTGCAACTTAGTCATCTCTTTTAGGTGCATCTTCTTGGTTCTCAATTGCTTGTCTTAGAGTAGAGAAAGATCCTCTTCCACTTGTTATGCTACTTCTTCCTCTAACTGTATTTTCTTGTCTTCTTTTTACTTTTTCTTCAGCATTCAATGCCATTTGATAACATTCTTCTACACTCCTTGGATTTTTAAAAGCCAATTCATCTTGTCTGTTCAATCTCAAACCACCCAAGTACCTAGCTACCTTCTCATCTTCATTCTCATTATGGTTAGAGTTGTGTAGTCTCACAACATGCCCTATTTTTCCCCTTCTTTGAAAAATGTGGACCCCCTTTTTCTTTCTTTTCCTTTTGTTTTGTTGTTTTTGCTTGCTTTGGCATTGTTTTTTCTTGGTGCTTGGCCGATTGCTGGTTGTCCTCTTAGTTTCACTTGGCCCCTTTGTATGATTTCATTTTTCTTCTCAGTCTTTTGGTGTTTCGATATGCTCTTAATGTTTAATTCTATTCTAGGACACCGAAATTTTGAAATCCTGTGTGAGCCAAAAGAGTTTGTATCTTCAAAATAACTCTAGTTCCACTCGATACTTCATTGATTGAATTTTATAAACCCAATATTTTTTCCTTTTTTACCGAAGCCCGGTGCTTTATTATTTCTTTGAAGTAAAAGTTAGAAACCGAAAAGTCTACTTTGAAATTTCGTCAAGTATATTTTTCAGTTTCGGTTTTGAGTCTTTCTCTTGTTTCAGTTTTTTTTTCTTTTTTCTCTTCTCCAAACATAGGAGGCAGTGCTAAATCCTACCAATCCCGAGTCTATGTCAGATGTTGCAAAAGAAATTCCCATTTAAGAAAATATGGCAAGTCAAAGAGAAGAAATTACAAAATCAAGTAATAAAAAGAAACAAGAAAGAGTTATAGAGGTACAACAAGATGATGATACACCTAATTGGTTAATTAGGGAATTAGATTCTCCAATGGAAGTAGAAGTATTACCTCTGAATCTCAATAATTTCATACAGGAAGTAAGTACTCCTAAACCTAGGCACAAAGAAAAGGCAAAGCATGTCATACAGAGGAATGGAAATGGTAATAGAACTATCCAAATAGCTACTCCAACAAATGACAAGGACATACATGAGATAACACCTAAGGATTATAAAATCACAAGTAATAATCTTGGACACTCATCTTGGCAGCAAGAACTAGAAGAAATAAAAATGAATTGAAATGCTACTATTTCCAGAGTACAAAAATATAAACAGAAGAAAAGAGAATTGAAAGAACGAGTTGCTACCTTGGAACATTTTATCAAGTCATTGACTTTATCTGGTCAAGAACAAGCTGAACTGCCTCAACATCCGGTGCTAATGTCACAAGAGCAGGTAGATGCCATTGTTGTAGTTCATCATAAAATGAATGTGTTTGAAGAATGGATTGAATATTGGATAAAGCAGGGAGATGAATTTATTACAAATGCAATAAGAATGTACATGGAATTTGGTACCACTGTTTAGAGAAATTGAAGAGATTTGAAGATGAATGTAGACTTTTCCAGGAGCAGATCATTGACGAAAGGAGAAATATGTAAATTCTCATACAGACAGATATCCAAGAGTTAATACAAAATAATATAATATCAGAACCTAAAATTCCATTGCCAGGAAATGGAAGAAGTAGTTGAAATGGGAAGGTGACATGTTAGTACAATGTATTGAAGGATTTGAAAGAGTCACCATTGAGTGCAGAAGATTGATGAGAGAAAATCAAGAATTTATTGAAGTATTGTCACATCAAGGCTTTGATCCCCAAACATTAGGGCAGGACAGGAAGGAAGCTAAAGTTTTCAAGGAATGGATAGAAAGGATAAATAGAGATCTTATTCAATTGTTGACGAGGGAGGTCATTAATGAAATAATACAATGAAAAAATGTTATAGCCAAATATGAATTAGACAAAACACAGAAAAATTAAATCATACTTCAAGTGACTGAAGAATATACCAAGCTCAAGCTTACTTGGAGAGCAATACGAAGGATTTCAAAGGAGCGAATGCATCAAATATTAAGAGCTTTCTGAGGATACCAATTAAAGAAAAAAGGAGGAAGCCCGAAACTAGAGCCATAGGTGAATACAGAAAGAACCAGATATCGGAAGTGTTATGTAATTTTTTTGTTGTTTTAATTTGCAGGTTGATCCTGGTCCCGATAGGTGTTTTCATTCCGTTGTTTCAAAAGAATATTGTAGTCTTGATGGAGATAAAGTGTTCGTGCTGAAGTATGGAGAAAGGTGTTGTTGTGGACAAAGTCAAAGCCTTGAATTATTCTAGAATACTCTTGATGACAGTTGGTACATGCCACGTGGCACATTTTAATTTGTTGTTTCTGGTTTCTCTGAGATACTTTTAAGTTGAACTTCTGAGTTCCTTGTTTCTATAAAAGGTCATCTCCTCCCACATTTTTATTTTAAGTTAGAAATTTGTGGATGTCCAAGGAGAAAAAAATTCTTTTAAGTTTTGTTCCTTTTTCCTATTTTCTGAACCATTTCGGCGTAAAACTTTGTATGCACTTAGACATTAATTGATATCAGAACTTTGTGGATAGCTACCTATGTAATTATCTTTTGTAGCTGGTTTTTTAAGTTCGGCTAAATAAGACTGTATGCTACATTGTTTAAGGGTGCATACATAACCTATTCGATGTCCATAAATGAAACCCCCTCTTTAAAAGCTTGCACTATTTTGTACATATCTCTGAAGCAATCTGGTGAAATACAAAGCAATTTTCTCTGTTTTGATTAATTCTTTGGGGCATCCATGGATCGAATAACCAGGAGAAACTTTTATTTTTCTATATTTTTATATTTTACTTTAGATTAGATGTTTAATATTTTGAAAATGTTCCAAAAAGAAATATAAGTGAATGAAAATAGTTTTATTGAAAATATTTTATTTTCCATCAAATTGTTGAATGCTTAATGCTAAATGTACTTAAGTGATAGCAAGGAAATTGGCGATGATCTTTTTAAGTCCAATGTCAAATTTATTGCTTTCCTGAATTTCAAGTTTATATTTTCAAATTGGAAAGTTGATCTGAAGTGTTCAAAGAACTGATGCAAAAATATGTATATGTATATGTACATGCCCATATGAATTCCCCCACCTAAATGAAATAACAACAATTGTCACATCATTACCCGAGAGTGAACCTAGTGCAACCATGACCTATTTATCAAAGACTTGGGATTAAACAGAGGTCAATATTTTCTCTGTAAATGTAGAATTCTCTCTTAGGTTTTCTTTGTTTCATATCTTTCAAGAAGGATAGGCTCTTCGCGGTCTTGTCAATAGTTAGATCTCATACTTAATTTGTAAAACTCTTCAATGTATGCTTTTACATCCATTTCCTTTTACCTTAGACTTTGTAACCTCTTAAACATATAAATAGAGTAATCAGAAGGGAGAAATTTACCTTTTATCTTGGCTACCATCTTTTCCCATGTTACAATTTTGGATTTACCTTGCTTCCTTCTTTTTGACTACAGATAATTCCACCACAAAAGTGCATGACCTTTTAACTTTGTTCTTGCAATCTTGACTCTTTGTCCCTCTGAAATGTCTTCACACTCAAAATAGTTGTCCAAAGATGCTATACAATCTAACAACTCTTCTTCATTCAGGTTTCCACCAAAATTTTGAACATCAATTTTCACCTTTGACTGCCTTCAATAATTTGGCCATTCTCGGATCTTCTAGATTAAGTTCTTCCTCAACATCTTCAAACTCTTCTTCATCTTCATCATTTGAATCACTTCTCTCAACTTCTTCTCTTCTCTTGTTTGTCTCTAAGGCTGCCAATCTCTCCTTCAATTCTCTAATCTCTCTAATATACTAACCCTTCAAGTCATTCAATTCCTTTGCCACATTCTTTCATTTTGGAGGCATCTTCACAATCTTGCCTCTTCACCTTCCAATCTTTCTTTCACAAACTACAATCTCTTTCCAAAAAGATCTAGTACCTTCACTCTGATACCACTTGATAGCAACCAAAGGAGGTCCTACAACCACACAACACAATCTCAACCAAAACAACAACTTATCAGATCACCAAACCCTCAAGTTCTCACTATCTCATCTAATTCACTCAATTCCTTGTAGCATTACAAACTCCTTCTATCAAGTATATCTTTTAGAGAAGTTATTCTCAGACCAAGACCCAAACCTTTTCAAAGACCCATCAGGGCACTCAAAAACATATCAACAACCCAAAATAGACTTCTTTTGAACATTTTTTTCAAAACCCGATTTCCATGCTTTCTAGACCTTAAATTAGGTCACTTTAACAAAGAAACCTATCACCAGACTTCTCCTAAAAATATGAAACCATATGGGAAGCAATATACATGTAATCAAACCAAGGATTCCCTAATTTTTTCTCTAAAATTCACACTCCCATGTGCCATAACCTAAAACCCTCCTTTTAAGCCAAAAACCTAGGGTTCTATTGAAAGTATCGCTTCCAATCCTCATAAAACTTTGCAACCACTTCAATCAGGTCATATTAGGCCTGTACATACTCAATTCAACATCAAAAAATGTTTCTGCAAACAATTTCACTCTGTACCGTACCAAAATAATCAAATTCCACATGGAAAACTCAGTTTTCCATTCTAGGGCTTCATTCCAAACACACTTTTAAGCCTCCCCTACACTCTCACAACATTCCCTCACCTATTTCCTAATGTTTCAGACATAGTCCTCAAGTTACAGTAATCACAGTGAGAGGAATGGGTCATTTTTCCATTTTGAAGACTTTCAAGCCCTTAAAACTATGGGTTCAAACTCGGTTACAGTAATTCAACTATAAAATACACCAAACTTGATGAAAAACCTCAAGAATAGATTCAAATGAAATTTAAGACATCCAACTATGCAATAAAATTCAATTTGAATCAATAAGATGTTGTATGGGTCGTACAATGACCCTGCAAACTAAAAAAAATAGAAAAAGTGGAGAAAACATAGTATTATTGATGTGTCAATCTTCAAAAGTGCTTCAAAAACCTCTTCATCAAGCTTCTTCACATATTTAAACATGTTTTCCCACCAAACAAACTGTTCTACCTTCCTGAAATGGCCATTCAAATCCTAGTGACTATTGGGCTTCCTAATCTGCCCTTTTACAACTTTTTTTCAATTTTGCATGTTTGCACAAACAACTTTTCAATATTTTGGACTTTTTGAAGTCTAAACCACCTAGAAACCTAAGAACCATCCCAAATGACTTATTACAATATTAAAATGGTCTAAGTAACCTTATTTAGTGCCTATTACCCCAAAATCCTAAAGCCTACACAATGTCATCCTTGATTGATAATTTTTGATCAAAGGTGCTCCTACACTAAGGGCTCACTGCCAAAATAGAACACACTGTTAGAAAAGGCTCACAACCAAGGCTCATTGTTAGAAGGAAAAAGAAGATAGACAAGAAATTTTACACACATAACATGATATCAATGCAACAGGGATTCAACCACACTAGCTCCAACACCTTCACAGTCTGTTTGGATGATTGCAAACACTGCTATCTTACTACATCCAGTAGTCTAACACTTGAAATTTCCCACTGATCTACTCAAATTCACATCATTCACATCACATACTTCACAAATTCATCTATCTTGCATCCATCTTGACCTCCTTAAACAATTCAATGCATACTTATATCATCCTCAACCTTGAAATCCTCTCCAAGGTTGACAATACACCTAAAACATGGAAATTCAAATTAGGTTTGTGTCAAAACACTTTCATGGTAGGTAGAAGTGAATGCACACCACATAAAAAATTAATTGGAACCCAAATCAACAACACCACTCAACCACACACTACCACAAACAATATTTATCCTTTGTATGTAGTGTAAACACTAGGTCAGCCATTACCCATGCAAACACCATTAATCAATGAAGTACACACTTCATCAAACTCAAAGATGACTTGTGAACCATACTCCACGCTTGAACATAATCTAGAATATTCCTCCAAAATCCTAAAATCCATAAAACTACTTCACAAAAACTTTCACCTGAAGGATGTACAAACCTAGGACATCTAGACAAGACTACCACACACTATAACTCAGAAGACCATCTTATAGAACACTAAACCATGAATCCTTTTGACATAAGCAAGAGACCAACACCATGAACTCTCGCTCATAACCGCAAGTACTGAAACACAATTGTGAGGAAACACAGAGCAAGAACATTTCTCCCAAACACCTCTGTAATGCACAGTTCACACACTGGTGAACATAACTTCTTATGTACAATGATCCATCACCAAAAATTTTGAATATAGTATATTTTAACAACTATAACCAACATATCAAAACCACACAAGAAAATCTTCACCCTAGAAGAAATGCATAGCAAAACTAGAACACACCTTTGTAACACAAAATAATACTACAATAATCTCTCTCAGCCACTACATAGTTGACACCAATGACAACACCTTCATACTTGTAACAATCTCCCCCTTTATCATTGATGGCAACAAAAGATGTGAAAAACCATCAAAGGAAACTCTCCTTTCTTTTTTTAATGATTAGACAACCTACACAACATTTATCTCTCCCCCTTTCAATTTCTTCTTTCTCACATGCTTCACTCTTCCTTTGACAATAATGATTAAACAACATACAAAAAATTATCCCCCTAATACCTTGAAATTTTTCACTTGATTCTCTCTCTCTCCCCCTTTACCATCAATGGAAAAAGATAAAATGTTTTGCATTGTTCTCCCCCTTTGGAATTGAACTAAGATACTTATTGTACTGCTCCCCCTTAGACAAATTGCTCGCCATTGTTCCTTTACTACTCTGAATACTATTTTTCATTACTACTTTGAATACTCCCCCATAGGAGCACACACCAATATGAAACAATTTGCAATACCACTACCTACTCCTCCTATGAGGTAGCTACTAACATCAGTCCAAGATAAAGGATAGATCATGAGATCCATTGGAATGATGCATCTAGTTCAAGGAAGGAGGGGAAATAACCCCCAACTTCTCCTAGAGATACTCAAAAGTATCCTTAGGAAGATCCTTATTGAATATGTCAATAATATGATCCTTTGTAGGTACATATTCAAGCGTCACTTCATTCTCCACAACCTTCTCTCTAAGAAAATGATATATGATTGAAATATGGTTTGTCCTTGAATGCATCACTCCGTTCTTTGAAATGTTTATTGCACTTGTATTGTCACAAAAGATAGAAATAGTCTCATCATACACCACTTTGGTATCCTTTAATGTTTTCCTCATCCACAACACTTGTGTGCAACAAGATGCTGCTGCAATATATTCAACCTCAACAATAGATAAAGAAAATGAATCTTGTTTCTTACTTAGCCATGACACCAATCTACATCCAAGAAAGAATACACCACCACTTGTACTTTTTCTATCATCCACAAAACCAACCCAATCTGGATCTGCGTAAGCACTCGATGTGAAATTATTATCTTTTGGATACCATAAGCCATGATCCAAAGTGGCCTTTATGTATCTAAATATCCTCTTCATTGCTGCAACATGTGACTCTCTAGGATCTTCTTGAAATCTTGCCACAAGAAATATTGCATGCATGATATCCGGCCTAGTAGTAGTTAAATACGACAGTCCACCAATCATAGATCTATACTTTCTCTAATCAGCCTTGAGAAATTCATCATTCTTGCTTAATTTGCAGCCTGTAACCAGAGGAGTACATACCAGTTTGGAGTCTTCCATTCCAAACTTCTTCAAAATTTATTTGACATACTTTGAATATGAAATGCATTCTTTATCTTTTGATTGATTTATATCCTAAGGAAGAAATTCATCTCCCCAAACATAGACATCTCAAACTCCTTCTGCATTTATTTTGCAAACTTCTTTCACATAGATTCATTGCCTCGAAAGATTATGTCATCAACATACACAACTACGAACAAGATTTTATATTTCTAAACCTTAAAGTAAAGATTATTATATGTGGTTCCTTTATTGAATCCTTGTAGTATCAAGTACTTATCCAATCTTGCATACCAAGCTTTGGGAGCTTGCTTCAATCCATATAAAACCTTCTTCAATGTGTAGACCGTATTAGGCTTATCTAATAACTGAAATGCTTCTGGTTGTTCCATGTATACTTTCTCTTCCAACTCTCCATTCAAGAAAGAAAACTTCACATCCACCTGATAAAATTTGAAATCTTTATGTGCTGCACAATCCAAAAACATCCTGATTGCTTCCATTCTAGCCATCAGAGCAAATGTATCCTCAAATTCTATTCCTTCTTTAGTGTAGAAAAATGTAACCCTTAACATTTTCTCACTTGTTTGGGCCCTCATAGTTAAATTGGATTTAATAATTATTCCTTAATAATCCCTTTTATTTATTTACAAGCCCATTTAATTACATTTTTCAAAGGGAAAACTCGACAATAATTAATGCCAATACATAACACCTTACATTAAGCAATGTGTGTTTGAGGAATGGGGACCTAGGACCCATTCACCCATGGGTGAACGGGTCCTCCCTAAGCCTTGAAACCCATTTTTAAATATGTTTTTGGTGGTATTTTTATTATCCTAAATTGAAATTTCAAATGTCGGCTTGTAATGTTTTAATTTCAAGAAATTAAGCATAAATGTCTATAAATACAAGGTTATTTTATCAAATCAACTAGAAGTTTTGAAGAGAAATTTCACAAGAGAAAATATTATTTTCAAGTGCATTTAAGAGTAGATTTCTGCATCATTTGTTGCAGCAATCAAGATCTCAAGAATCATGTCAAAGAATTTTTGCAATCATGCATATTCTTGGAGCTAACATTGTGATGTAGGTTTCATGATCAAGTCAAGTATTCAAAGCATTATTTCAAGCAAGACTCAAAGTTCAAGGTCCACATCCATTGAAGTTGTTTCATGCAAGATCAATGTCAAGATTTCAGTCCTTCAAAGGTTCATCCAAGGGATTGGTGAGTTCCAAAATTGAGTTGTTCATTCATCATTACTTATGCTATTTCATTTCATTTTATGGTTTAATTACCAAAATGGGGTTTGACCAAGGAAAACCCCCATTCACCCAAAACAGAAAAAATTTCCCCTTTCTTTGTGTGTTATAGATTTGCAGGTTGAAGAAAGTTGAAGATGTTAAAAGTGAAAAATTGCAAAGTTACATTTGTTGTCACCTTTGTTGTTATCTCACAGAAACTCAAATCCCAAATTAATTTCTGACTACCTGACTATGAAACCCGAAGAATCTAGAAGTGTAGAAAAATGAGAAAAGGACCAAGAAATCAATTTGAGAATCCCTACAAAGATCCATTTGCCTATAGGTGAATGAGTCCTCATACAACTTCCAGAAACACCATTTTGTAATAGGTGCACAAGATTTTCCCTTTTCAGATCTTCTAGAAGTTTTACTATTTTTGTTAACTAGTATTATGTTTTATCTACTCAAATCTGGTCTTACATTGGTTTTGAGTTGATTTTGTATTTTATTCTCATCTCCCAAAAGTGTTGTTTAGCCCACACACACACATAAAGGAAATTTCCAAATTCCTCAAAGAATTCACTCATCTAAGGGTTGAAAGTGGATTTTAACTTGAGTGATCTCATTTCTTGAATGAAATAGAAGAATAGGTAGGCTCATTCACTCCATTTTCCCCTTTCTATTTATAGTAAGTTTGGTTAAACGTTCCCAAATTTAGTATAAAACCCTATGTGTTTGAACCCCTACCCCATTTTTCTATGTTTCACCTTCAACTTGTGCATATCCTTTTCACACAAGCCTTGCCTTGTTTCTTACGACTTCTCCATTCTCATTCAATTTGATTTTGAATACCCACTTAGATCCAATTATGTTTTTGTTTGCTAGTCTTTGGAAAAGTTCCCAAGTCTGATTCTCTTGAATCTATATAAGTTCTCCTCAATTTGCAAAACTGATACAAGGGCTCATTGCTAGAATAGGACACATTGTCCAATAGGGCTCATAGCCAAAGCTCATTTCTTATAATATAGAAAGAAGATAGAAGATAAATGTTACATGAAGGACACTATCTCAAAGCAACAAGGAATCCACCACAATTACTCCAACACTTTTGTAGCCTTGTTTGAAAGATTGTGGATGCCTTCGGTTCACTACCTTCAAAATTCCAACACTTTGAACTTGTTCACACTACTCTGCTCAAATTAACATCTATATTTCTACAATTTGCGCCATATTCATCACTTTCACTTATCTCACATCTATCTTGAGATCTTCCAACAATACCACTCTTATTTATATCAACCTCAACCTTGAAAACCTTCTCCAAGATCAGAAACACACTCTTTACATTTACAATTTCAAAATAGGTCAACACCCAAGCATTCCTATGGTGGATAGGAATGAAGGAGAGCCATATAAATCCTTAGTTAGTACCCAAATATATCGTAACACACCTCAACATACTTCCACAAACTTTGAAATGGCTTCACATGTAGTGTTAACACTAGGTCGACCATTACCCATCATAAACTATTAAGTACATGCTTCCCATTTGATCAAGCTGACACATGAACCACACAAATATATTTTACAAAATCTAGAACAATCCACAAACTACTTGATATCCAACAAAGAATTCATCAAAAATCATATCATAGAAATAATTCAACCAAGAACTAATATACTTGCTTTGTATACTCCCCCTTAGGAGTACACCCAACCAAATCAATAAATCTAGACAATGAAAACACATGACACTACCTTCTCCCCCTGATAGGTAGCCACCAACATCAAACTAGACAAGAGATGAATCCATAGATACACTTGATTGATGCATCTCCATATGCATCTAGTTCAAAGAATGAGGGGCAGTAACCCCCAAATTCTCCCGAAGATACTCAAAAGTATGCTTAGAAATAGCCTTAGTGAATATGTCAACAATCTGATCCTTTGTAGGTACATATTCAAGCTTCACCTCATTCTCCATAACCTTCTCTCTCAGAAAGTGATACCTGATTGATATATAATTTTTCCTTAAATGCATCACTATATTTTTTGAAATGTTAATTACACTTGTATTATAAAAAAAGATGGAAATAAACTCATCATACATTACTCTGATAAATT
This sequence comes from Sequoia sempervirens, assembly GCA_007258455.2. NCBI lineage: Eukaryota > Viridiplantae > Streptophyta > Pinopsida > Cupressales > Cupressaceae > Sequoia > Sequoia sempervirens. Next base: position 15,488 of record VDFB02072637.1, read on the forward strand.
TCAATGTTTGTCTCATCCACAATACTTGTGTGTAGCCAGATGCTTTTGCAATATACTTAGCCTCTGCAATAGATAAATAAACTAAATCTTGCGTCTTACTTAAATCTTGAAACCAATCTATATCCAAGAAAGAATGCACCAACACTTGTACTTTTCCTGTCATCAACACAAGCAACCCAATCCCAATCTACATCTGTGTATGCACTTAATGTGAAATTAGTATCGTTAGGATACCATAAGCCATAATTCAGAGTGCCTTTTAAATATCCAAATATCCTCTTAATAGCTACAAAATATGTCTTTTTAGGATCTTCTTGAAATCTATCCACAAGAAAAATTGCATGCATGATATCCGGTCTAGTAGCAATTAGATGTAGCAATCCACCAATCATAGATCTATACTTGCTTTGATCAGCCTTAGGTGATTCATCACCCTTTCTCAATTTACAACTAGTCATTATAGGAGTACATACCAGTTTGGAGTCTTCCATACCAAACTTCTTGAACATCTCTAAGTTGACATATTTTTACTATGAAATGAAAATTCATTTATCTGTTTGATTCATTTGTAGTCCAAGGAAGAAATTCATCTCCCCAAACATTGACATCTCAAGGCTTTTTTGCATCTTTTTCAAAAAATTTGTACACATAGCTTCATTTCCTCCAAAGATAATATTATCCACATATACAACCACTATCACGATTTTGTTTTCCTCAATTTTCAAGTAAAGATTACTATCTGCAGTGCCTTTACTGAATCCTTGCTATATCAAATACCTATCCAATCTTGTATACCAAGCTCTGGGAGCTTGATTCAATCCATACAATACCTTCTTCAATCTACAAACCATATCCAGTTGATCTGATAGTTGAAATCCTTTTGGTTGTTCCATGTAAATCTCTTCTTCCAACTCACCATTCAGGAAAGCAGACTTCACATCCATCTGATAAAATTTAAATTCCTCGTATGCTAAAAATGCTAAAAAACATCCTTATTGCTTCTATTCTAGCCACTGGGAAATTTTTTTCTTGAAAGTCTATTCCTTCCACTTGTGAGTAACCCTTACACACAAGCCTTGCTATATTTCTTACCACTTCTCCATTCTCTTTCAATTTTTTCTAAATACCCACTTAGTTCCAATTATGTTCTTATTTGTCGGTCTAGGAACTAGTTCTCAAGTTTGATTTTTCTCAATCTACATAAGTTCTTCCATTTCCTTCACCCAATGTTCATATTTTCATGCCTCTCTCACCCTTTTAGGTTCAATTTTAGAAATTAAACATAGATTTACCTCGGCTTCAACAACTCTACTTCTTGTCAATACTCCTTTCCTCTTGTCTCTAATGATCTATTCTTCAGAATGATTTCTTTGCATATACTTACGGTTATTAGGGGTATTTTTACGAAGCTTCTTCCTCTTCATTCTACACTTCTTTTTCCTTAGTTTCTTCTTCTTCTTCTCTACAAGTAGGTTCATCTAGCAAATTTCCATCTTTAGCAACTGAATTCTACAAATCTTCATGAACCATAACATTTGTACTTTCAACAATATTTCTTATCCTTTTGTTGTAACATTTGTAATTTTTTATTTTAGTATAATATCCAAGGAAGATACCTTCATCAGACCTTATGTAAAAATTTCCCAAGTTTTCTTCATCTATTTTGATATAAAATTTTCTTCCAAATACTCTAAACTACTTGACAGTAGGAATCCTTCCATACCATAACTCATAGGGAGTCTTTGTGCTATTGAATTTCGCTTGAACTCTATTAAGTATGTAAAAATAGTATGAATTACTTCTCTCAAGTAGACTTCTGATAGGTTAGCTTCTTTCATTATAGTCCTAGTAGATTCTTGAGCTATCTTGTTTTTCCTTTCAATCTCTCCATTTTGCTGAGGAGTTCTAGGAGTAGACAAGTGCCTCTTTAATCCATGAACTTCACAAAACATGTTAAACTCATTGGAGGTGAATTCTCCACCTCTGCCATACCTCAAACATTTTATTTTAAAATCCATTTCATTCTCAACCATAGCTTTAAATGCTTTGAATCTATCTAAAGCATTATATTTTTCTCTAAGAAAAGTAACCCATGTCATTCTAGAGTAATCATCAATCAAAAGCATGAAATACCTATCACCTTGAGGAATTCTCACCCTTGTAGGACCACAAAGATCTGTATGTATTAATTCCAGTAGTCTAGTAGCAAATTGTTCCTTTCCTTTGAAACTACTCCTTATTTTCTTTCCAAATTGACAATTTTTGTAAGGAACATTGATAGGATTTTTAATTATTCGTAGGTTTCTTATTGCATGAACTAAACTAATTTTAACTAGATTATCAAAATTCTTGTGACACATCCTCTAGTGCCATAACCAACTGTCATTAATCCGAGACACAAAAAAATGACCATCAACACCCTTGAGCTGATAGATATTTCCAGCTATCCTCTTACCAGCAACAATCAAAGTTTTGAACCCTTTTATGAACTCACATATTTGATCCTTAAACACAAGATTATATCCTTTGCTACACATTTTTCCAACACTAAAAATATTATGCTTTGAGAATTTAACATAGTAAACATCTTTAGTATTATTCTTGCCATCGAAACTGATTGAAGCTATTCCATAAATCTTAGCTCCTGAATCATCTCCAAATTTAACTAATCCTCTGTCATACTTTTCAATTTTAATAAACTTACTTTTTTCTTCAGTCATGTGATTAGAGTAGCGACTATCAACAATCTAGTAATTTTTATCCTATTTAACATGAAAAGTAGAAAAAAAAATGTACCTTCAACCTTATCCTCCTTTTCTGGAACACTTTCCTTCACACAAATTTTAGAGTTAGCAGAAGTAGATTCAACTTTAAAGCCAAGAACAAGAATTCATTATCATCATAGTCTCCATAATCATATTCATCATTGGAAATACCAACATCTTCTCTAACATAATTTCTTTTTCTTGACCATCTTACCCTTTTTTTCCTTATTCTTATTGTTCACACTTTTGTTTGGACGTCTTGAAGAATAGTGACCTATTCGTCCACAAATGAAACATTTGAAAGGTAAATTACCTTTGTACTTATCGGTGCCCTTTTTCATCCTTCTCACAAAGTTAGCTTCTACATCATCAAGATCATCCCGATCTGAATCTTTAGTCTTTTCTAATTTTCCAACCTTAAAAGTAGTCTCCACTTTCACACCAATATTCAGACTAAACTCCCTCATTTCAAATGTAGTTAGTGTACCATACAACTGATCTCTAGTGTAGGTATTGAAAATTTCAATTTCCTCAATAGAAAAAACTTTATGACTATAAGATTTAGGAAGATTTCTGAGAATTTTCTTTACCACTTTAGGTTCTTTGACCTTTCCTCCAAGACCTCTGATTGCACTGAGAATTTCATCAAATCTCTACATATTGCTTGTGATATATTGTTCTTTAGGCATTTGCACATTCTCAAATTGTGTCTTTAGATTTTGCATCTGAGCTTGTTTAACCTTATCATCTCTTTCATAAATACTTTCTAGCTTATCTTAATACTTTTAGCAGTTTTTAAATGCATAACTTTCTCTAATTCAAAATTTGCAAGAATCCTCAAAAGAACAAACCTTTCTTTACCATTTGTTTCATAGGCCTTGATCTCATCACTTGTGTTCGGTTGATTTGTAGGTACAATGTAATTAGTCTTCACTACTTGCAAAACATCATATCCAAGGTAAACCACATATCCTTCCATCTTCACTTTCTAGAATGCATAGTTTGTGCCATCAAACATAGGTATCTCCTTCTTGTTCATCATTCTAGATATACCTCAAGCTGTTAAGCTTTTCTCCAAGGAACCTTTCTCTAATACCAACTTTTGAATGAACAAGACAATTGAGAGGGGGGGTGAATCAATTATAGCTTATCAAAACATCAAAACCCTCATTAACATATAGATCCACAAGCATTCTTTAAACCCTTAATCTGTTATGAAGTTCTAACATGAAAAGCAGATAACAAAAACTTAAACAACTCAACACCAAACACAAGAGAACACAATATTTACATGGAAAACCAAGGAAGGGAAAAACCATGATGAGGATTAGCTCACAATATAATTAATTGCAAAAGCAATTACAAGGGATCACTGCAAGAATAGGAAACACTATCAAGAAAGGCTCACAACCAAGGATCACCACCAGAATGAAAAAGAAGATAGAGAAGAAATGTTACACAAAGAACATGATCTCAATGCAACAGGGATTCCACTACACTAGTTCCAACACCTTCACAATCTATTTGAATGATTGCAAACACCTTCTTCTCACTGCATCCAATAGTCCAACACTTTAAAGTTTGCACTGCTCTACTCAATTTCACATAATTCGCATCACATAATTCACACATTCATCTATCTTGACCTCCTTCAACAATTCAACGCATACTTATACCATCCTCAACCTTGAAACCCTCTCCAAGGTTGAAAATGCACCTAAAACGTACAAATTTAAATTAGGTTAATGCCAAAAAACTTCTGTGGTGTGTAGAAGTGAATGTAGACCTGATAAAAAATTAATTGGGACCCAAATCAACAACACCACTCAACCTCACACTACCACAAACAATATTTATCCTTCACATGTATTTTGAACACCAAGTCAATTTTTTCCCTTGCAAACAACATTAATCAATTAATTACATGCTTAATCAAACTCGAAGATGACTTGTGAACCACACTCCATGTTTGAACAAAATCTAAAATATTTATGCAACATTCTAAAACCCATCAAACTCCTTCATAACAACTTTCACCCAAAGAATGTACAAACCCAATACATCTAGACAACACCACTACACACTATAATTTAGAAGACCATATTCTAGAACACTAAACTATGAATCCTCTTGACATAGGTAAGAGACGAACACCATACACTCTCACTCAAAACCACAAGTCCTGAAACACAACTGTAGTGAAACGCGAAGAAAGACAATTTCTCCTAGACACCTCTGTAATGCACAGTTCACACACTGGTGAACATAAATTCTTCTGTACAATGATCCATCATCACAAATTCTTAATATATCATCTTTGAACACCTATAACCAACATATCCAAACTACACAAGAAAATATTCACCCTTGATGAAATGTGGAGCAAAACTAGAACACACCTTTGCAACACAAAATAATACTACAACAATCTCTCTCAACCATTACATAGTTGACACCAATGACAACACAAGCTTGTTGACATCAATGAAACCACCTTCATACTTGCAACAAGAGTATCTTTTGCAACCATCACTGATGAAAGGGTAGTATCTTGGGTAGGAACAAGAGGAGGAAGCGTAGGGGATGAAGTAACCAAAGAAAGGAATGAGAATAGGTGCCTCGGTGGTGAGCCACTTCTAGTTATTTACCTTATGGGTAGGTATAGGAATCATAGGAGGTCATGGAGGCTGAGACGCAGGAGCAACCCCAAGATGACCTTTCCCCTTTCCATAAATAATGGGCCTAGGAATCGTGGGAAAAATAGGAAGCTCGAAGACTTGACACTTCACTTTTTTCCATGTGGGTATCATCAAAATTCTCATGTGAGGCATGTGAGTAGAGCCAAAGGTGCCACATCAAGATGAGTAGTGGAAGTAAAATTAGATGACACAAAAGGAGAAGGCCCTTAAGCACGCGCAAGCTTCCCATTCCCCTTTTGCTGGGCATAAGTAGCAATCTACTACTACACATTCATGGAACCCTTCACAAAGACCATATATGGGGATGTTGGATAAGGAGCCTTCAATGCTAAGCCCTTGGTCTTATATTTAATATAAGCCTTATATAAAAAATATCCCTTAGGGGGAGAAGTTCAACTGAGGTAGGCCAGAATTGATCAAGTGTGAAGCCCCCACGCAACACAAGTGGTTTATTACCAATGTCATTCTCTACATGCAAAAAACCTTCAAGAGATAATTTTAAACATTTATGAACCATAGAGGTGACACCATTCATAGAGGTCAACCAAGGGATGCCTAGCCTAACTTGGAATAGGTCAAACTCTAGAACAATAACGAATGAAGCATCAAAAGTCTTGGGTCCTACCAATACTGAAAAAGAAATAGAGCCCAAAGGGGAAATAGAGAGTCTATCATGCATATGGAGGGTGGTCTTTGACTCTTTGTACCTCTCCCTATGTAAGTCGTTTATGAAAAAAATATCCTCTATTATCACATTAACCTAACTCAGAAGATCAATGAAGATGTCATTTATGACATTTCCGTTGATCCAAGTGGGGATTTATAAAGGGTAGATCTCCTTATTAAGAGGCTTGTAATGTGAGGTGAATGACATGTGAGGTGTACCACTCACATTTTTAGGAGGAGGGATACATGTGAACAAAACCATGTTCATATACGTGGATGGAACTAACTCTGATGATGTAGAAGATTGTGTTAACAATCAATGACATACTTGTATTCTATTTTTGAATATCCAAGAGTCCTACCTATGTATCTAGGGGTTGTAGACTAGGTCACAAAGCTACATGCTTCACGACACATAAATATACAACACTTAGGACATGAGAGAAAGGTTCTCCAATACCAAGAAACAAAATAAAGTGAGTCTGCTCAGTTCCTACTCAAAAATGCAGACAGAAGAGGACTGGTCGTTCCCCAAGGCTCAGCCACAGAGATGCAGAGAAATTCAATCTTGGGGTCACTCCTGGCATATTTGATGATTCTGGTAGAGGCTTTGAAGGGAAGGGAAAAAAAAAATGCATTTTTTTTTCAAAAATAGATAATCATAAAATAGAGGAGCTCACCCTCAGAATTTACAAATGGAGAATTCCAACGGTCCTGAGACAATAATATGAACACTCCAATGCTGTATTGTGTTCCTGGGATGTAATGGCATCCTATACGGCATATGAATGGCAAATAGATAGAAAACAAAGGCCTATTAATGTCCACCTGGCAATTCTTAAGGCTGATGGGGTAGTACTATTGCTAAAGTACAACAAGAAGAATACCTGGAACTACTTCAGAAGCAGCCATTGAAAGAAGGTAAGAAAGAAAACACTCACCTGCGATTCATTCTTCAACTTACAAATACAAAAGATGGAACCAAACAAATCGCTTTTTGCCACATTGAAAATGGAAAACAAGAAGCCGTCATATTTTCCTGAAATGCATCTCCCCACTTTGAAGGTTCCCACTTCCTGTATAAGATATTCACAAAGATAGAGGAAATGTTAAATAAAGAAGAGAAATGAAATAGCTACTTATCAAACAGGAAAATACAAATATGAAGATACTCCATAGCTGATGCAACCAAACAACAAGAGAAATATCTTCCCTCCCATTCACCTTGAGTCATATCCACATAATTTTGAACATCAAATAATATTCCTGAATGAATCTCAGATTATAAGAGGAGCGTGCAGACGTTCACATGGTGCACACATCCCCAATAAAAATTCCTCCATCGATGCAAAAAGAGAAGGCCATGTGGAATGAATAAGTTGACTACGGTGTAATTGCGTCATTAGAATTATAGATTCTAAAGTAAATGTAAAACAAATAGGGAATTTTCCATGGGTGCAAAGTCGTGCCATTACATTTTTCCCTCACTTTAGCGAGCATACGTGTCAATGCGAATGTGAGCTAAAGTAGAAAGATATTGAAGAAAATATTCCAATAGTGTTGAGGAAGTAGATATCCAATTTGGCACACCTAGACGTGAAGAGAGAAGGAAGGTATCCACAGGTTCTCGGTCCTGTAAAGCTATGAAAGAGAGGAGGCTCAATAGGTTCTCGGTCTTGCAAAGCAATCTGTGATCTCACCACAAACATGTTAGGTAAAAAATTATAAGGCACACATTCATAAGACACAAAAGATGGCATGATAAGATAGAGCTTGATCAGTTACATAGACCAGATAAGCCTACAACTAGTGCAAACTCTATTGTAGGACAGTCATAGAAAACACATGATGATTCACAATGTCCAACACCAACACACAATGACATTGAATATCAGATAAAAGACACTCAGTTTTGCAAAGAATCAAATAATTCAATTGAAGGATATGTTTTTAAAAGGGGTTCCTTCTATAGGAAACCCTTTAAGACACTAAGGGGTTCATTCAAAGGAATGCTCCAATTGAAAGACACCACTTTTTTGACAAGTTATTATTGTTTGAATCAAGCAACATTGAGAGGGGGGGTGAATTAGTGTCGTGAAATTTTTAACTTTATTAATCTGATCATTAAAGTGTTGATAACATTCAACCAAAATAAAAATGCATGCACATAAGAAAAATAACCACAACATCATAACACAAGGATTTTTTACGTGGAAACCCTGTTGGGGGAAAAACTACAGTGGAGGTCAATCCACAATATTGTTCTGAGTATACTCAAAAGAAAAGATTATAAAATGAGAATGCACTTGCATTCAAGCACACTGCCTAGAGCTCATTGCTCAAGTGAAACTGTGCATAATCGCTCTACTGACCTTCTAACATTTGCAACATACATCAACTCACATTGAACACACACCAAAATGATATAATCGATCACTTATATATATCCGCCATGAAGAATTCAATTGCTATATGTCAACTTCAACAAAATAAGAAATATTCACCAATAGTTGAGCTCAAATATCCATAACATTCAATGCACATCCACAAGAGTTGGCCACAACATAGTGAGGACCCAAACCAAAAAGTTCAAACACAAAAATACTTAAAGACTAACTCCTCAAATATCCGTGACACACTATATTCGCCAAGTCAACCTCCAAATACTGATGAACAAAAAATTAGTTTACCAGACCTTCTAACTTCCACCCAAATTGATATGAGGCACCAGGATTTATAGATAACACATATTATGCATTGAACAATACTCCCTGAGATCCACAACACAAAATAATAACAAAAAATCTGCATATGAATCGAAGAACATGAAATTACCAAATGCTCTATTCCAGCTTAACAAATAATCACTGATCTTCAATTTGCCTGCTGGTATGAGCAAATTAAAATGAGTGTATCAATGAAAACACCATAAAATATGTGCAGTGTCTCTTGCCAACAATTATGTCATCAAGGAATCCTTTTGAAAGATCCTTGCATCAAGGAATCTATTGGAAAGAATGTTCCTTCTCAAAAGAATTTTTCAGACTCTTTCATTTTAGTTAAAAGTGCTCCTTTTTCAAAGGAAATTTTTTAGTTCCTTTCTCATACAAGACCCTTTTCAAAAGAAAATTTCATCCTGAAATATTGAGACAATACAACATTTTGGGAAATGAGAGATTTTTATAAGGGTTTATTTTGTCAAGAAATTCATTGTAAAGGAAATTTGACACAAGGGAATCCTTTTCAAAAGAATTCACCAAAATTAAAAATTAGAACATCATGGTAGCCCCCCTTTAGGATGGTCTGTGTTGTGCAAAGGAGCACATGACATCCTAAGGAGAGAAAGGAGAGGAAAAAATTTTGTGGCACACAACACATAATGAGTTGTATTTTATGGTATGTTGTCACACACATAGAGGAGGGATAACACATAAGAACCACAACATCAAGAAGTAGACAAGTAGAGATGAAGAAATCAAGAGAGACAGGGGATTTGAGAGTTCAACGTCAAATCTATTCATAGATATAGATAGATGGATAATAATATTATACATATGAAATGTCATGAATCCCTAAAGTACTTAGATCGTGAAGAAGAGCACATGAGGACAAAATAAAAATAAAAATTGGTTCAACATGGAAGAGGGCCTAAATTCCCCCAACTCTTTGCATCATCCCCAATATCGAAAAGAACTTTCACAACATATAGAAGAATGATGGTACATATAGAAGAAGTGCATGAATTTTTTTTTGAACTTGTATTCGAGCACCTATAAGGGTAGCTAGGGTCCTCCAAGAAGGATGAAAAACATAAAGGACAAGCATGGGGGAACACAAACACCCACAAAAATCTATGTTATAGATAAAGAAGAGGTACCACCCTACTCCTCATCGACCAGTAGGACATATTGCTCCCAATCTAGATCATTATAGGGGGAGGGCAGATGGGCCTACAAGGATGGGATGGCGAGGGTGGTACCCTTTGAATAACCTATAATAAGGGAAAAAGAAAAATTCCCCTCAAGATATTCTTCACTAAGTTCTTGTGAGGAAAAATTCCTCGACCTTGCAAAGATCAAAGACAGAGTCAGGATTTTATCCATCGAATAAACATGCACTTCACCAGAGTTCCATGTACATCAATAAGGTGGGAGAAGGAGGAGGTTCCCGAGATCCATTGCCAACCTCATCAACAGGGGAAATGAAAAAATTAGGAGACATAGGGGCCAATTTTGTCACGAGGATGATTTAAGCCAAGACAAAATTGATTTCCAAAGAAGGTGAACCCTTCTTTGGACCCTCACTTGCAACGAGGTCATCCTCTAGCTTGTGCCTTAGTAGAGGATGAGGAATACCCACAAAAGAGGCAGAAGGTGAGGAGGAAGAGGAAAAATCCACAATAGACACCACCATGGTGTTTGACATGTCTATGGGTTGACATAAGGGAGGGATGGTTGGGAGAGACATGAAAAGAGGGGGCTTCATAGAAGGAGTGATGAAAGCTTGCACCCTTTTGGGGTGAGGATTATCAAAATCTGTTGGGGGAGCTAAAAGAGAAAAAAGGGCGATTGGAAATAAGACAAACAAACTGGAGGATGACAAAACAATAGAAGATGATACATAAATAGGGGCTATTGTCTCATCCTCCATCTTTCACAAGGTTGTGTGTTTGACTGTGAGAGCCTTTTGCTTGCAATAGCACTCACATGCAAGCTAGTTAATCGAATATGATGCTGAAAGAAATGGCCTGAGAAGAGGCAAAAATATGTTGGTCATCCATACGAGTATCCTTCACAACCATCATTGGTGGAAGTGTAGTCTTCTAGGAAAGAGCAGGAAAAGGAAGTGTAGGGGTAGAAGTAACCTTAGAAAGAGGAATAAAAATATGTGCCTCGATGGTAGACCTCTTCTCATTCTCTACCTTTGGGGTAGGTAGAGAAATTTTAGAGGCTATGAAGGCTAAGACATAGGCACAACCCCATGAGGACCTTTCCCCTTGCCATAGACAATGGGCCTAGGAATCATGGGAAAAATAAGAAGCTCAACAACTTAATGCTTTGATTTTTTCCATCTAGGTATCATTACACTTCCTATACGAGGCATCGGAGTAGGAGTCGAAGATGCCACAACAAGGTGAGAAACAAAAGCAGAAACATATGACATAGAAGGAGATGGCCCTTGAGTGCGAGCAAGATTCTACTTCACCTTTTGCTGGACAAAAGAAGTAGCTTGTTGTTGCACAATAATGGAAGCCTTTATAGAGACCCCATAGGGGGACACTGGATAACTAGCCTTTGGTGTTGACCCCCTAGTCTTATATTTAATACAAGCCTTCTATAGAAAATCTCTGCTAGGGGGGAGAGGTTTGACTAGGTTAGGCCATAAGTGATCAAGTGTGAAGCCCCTAGATGACACCAATGGTTTATAACTGGTGTCATGCACTACATGCACATAACCTTCATGAGGGAAGTTTAAACATTTATGAACCAAAAATGTGACACCATTCATAGAGGTCAGCTAGGGGATGCCCAACCTAACTTAGAATAGGTCGGAAATTGGAATGATAATGAATGAAGCATAAACAGTCTTGGGTCCTATCAAGAATGACAGAGAAATGGACCCCAAAATGGAAACAAAGAGTCCATCATGTGTACGGAGGGTGGTCTCCGACTCTTCGTACCTCTCCCTATATAAGCTATTTATGAATAGAATATCCTTTATTATCACATTGACCCAACTTGCCAGATCAACTAAGATGCCAATTAGGACATTTCTGTTGATCTGAACGGGGATGTATAAAGGGGGGAGATCCTTATTAAGAGGCTCGTCATGCAAGGTGAATGTTATGTCAAGTGTACCACTCACATTTTTTAGGAGGGATACATGAACAAAACCATTTTCACATACTCAAATGGAACTAACTCTGATGATGTACGTAGAAGATTGTGTTAGTAGAAAATGACCTACCTATATTATGTTTTTGAATATATAAGAGTCCTACCTACGTGTCTAGGGGTTGTAGACTGGGTCACAAAGTTGCATGCTTCACGACACACAAATATAAAATACACTTAGGACATGAGAGAAAGGTTCTCCAATAGCAAGAAATGAAACAAAGAGTTCATGTCGAGTTCACCAAAAATGTAGAGAAGGGGGATTCGTCACCCCTAAGGCTCTAGGTCACGAGAGAGCCTAAGGGAATGAACTACCCTAAAATATCTTAGGTTATTTGATGGATTGAGAGAGAGGCTGAAAAGGAAGGTCAAACAAGAGACTACTTCCCCTCTACTAAAAATAGGTGTATCCAGAACTGGGTGAGCCGACCTCAAAGGTTTCAAACTACATACCAAACAACTCATTGTTTGAGGATGACAACGTGGGAATCAAACTCTAGCGTGGAACGTTGGCATCTCTCATATGTGCTGGCATCCTGTACGGACATGGGTATAGCAAATAGATAAAAAAAAAAGGACCTACTAATGACCAGATTGATAAAGTTTTACAGTTTGACAAGGAAATTACATAAAGTAGAAGTACAAAAAGAATATTGGAAACTACTCTAACGTGAAAATGACAAAGAAAGGTAAGAAAGAGGTACCACTCCACCCATGCTTCGATTCTTCAACTTGAACACCAAAATGATGAACCAACATCTGTGCACATGAAAAAATAAAAAATATTGGGTTGCATTTTGAGGTCTACCTCAGTTAGACCCTTTCTTTGGTGTTCTCACCTCCACGAATAGCTAGATATGGAACAAGATAGATAAATTGATAAAGAAGAGAATGGAAAAGTTACTATCAAATAGAATGCAACGACAACCTAAATGAGCTACTCTATAAGACACAATAATGCAAAGAAAAACAAGAGCAATATCACCTTTCAACTTGCTAGTGCTCAAGGCTGAGAGGAGAATACGACACCACATCGAGAGAATGGTGCTTCGTCAACCTACAAAGATGGTGGAGTTGCAACTAGAACATGTTGTAAAAGCCAAGTAGAGAGCAAGAATAACCAAGAAGAGAGGAAGAGTGATCTTGAGAGAGTGAGAGAAGTTACAAGAATGAATGAGAGAATGAGAGAAATTGCATGCAAGAGTGAAGAAGTCAGTTTGAATTACGAAAATGGAGGTAATAGGTTAATTTTTTTTGATCAAGGGGGGGTAGAAGACGTTACCTTCATAGCCAACCAAAGACATAACAACTCTACAGATTCCAAGGGTAGGAATTCTGTCAGCATGTAAGCACGGTGTGTGGATGTCTGCACAGTGCACGTGTGTCCTTGACAAAAATTCCTCCATCGACGCAGAAAGAAAATGCCACACAAAAGGAATAAGTTGATGACGGTGGGATTGCATCATCCATATTATAGTTTCTAAAGTAAAGGTAAAACAAATGGAGAATTTTCCAAGGATGTAAATTCATGCCATTACACTACTCTAGCTAATCTTAAGTATGACAAAGAGTTCATTATTTATCCTTTTCGAGGTAAAGGAATCATATAAACTATCTTGTATCAACAAAAAAATGACCAAATGGAGAAAACAATAGTGCATTTTAGTCAATTATTCAAATACTATGAACTCAAGTATAGCTTGTTGAAATATATATTTTTCCTATTCTAAAAGCTCTTAAGAAATTTAGGTACATATGATTTCAAAAAATAAGACACTTCTAATGGTTAATCATCCAAGTGTGAATGAGTTCTTATTTAGTAGACATGTAAGGGATAATTTTATAAGGTCATGGAGTATGATGTAGACATCAAGATCACCAAACTTGTAAGAGGTAAAAGTCTATGTGAATAGATAGTAGCTAGCATCAAGACTGATAGAAACAACATATATGCTCTATAAGAGGCTTAAACAACTAAGCTCGATACTCTAAATAATTGATATCATGGTATGATTTTTTTCTTACAAGAAAGTATCCACCTAGTTTAAATCAATTGAAAATAGTGTATTTTATTTTGCAATCCATTCCTTTTTCCCTTGCTAATGGTGTCTTGTTCATGAAAGAAATTTACCAGAAAATATCTTAAGTCTAATTCTGTTAGCCCAAAGGGATATCTTGTACTAGATTTGTGGGTAAATGCATTTCAATTGAACCTATGGAGGAGTCCCTTTGAACTATACTTTCAAAGAAATCAATCAAACTTGAACCTACCAACTTCACTTTGTTTTGATGTTTAGTTTAGATGAAAATTTTTAATGATGAAATTAGCAAAAGGAAAAGGTAACATCATCATGATGTAATTATGATATCTTCATGGATTAGGATTGTTCAAGATGAATGGAATCAACATGGTAGGATGACATCAACAAAGTACTACTTGTGGGAACATGTAGTTGGATTGGTTTTGGGTGAAACTCCAATTGAATAAAGGAGGAACCCATAAATTTTTTAGGGTTCCATCAATTTCCTAGTCATGTCATTGGTCACTTCTGTCTTCCGATGTATGGGTTTAGGGTTTATGAGCTTAACGTATTATCTCACCCTTGGTTATCATCTATTTTATGTCTTTGTGTTGACTTACTAAATTGGTTTATTCATCAATTAAGTGTTACCCCATGGCATGGATTATCGTTGTTCAACTGGCCCCAATACCTTAGCTACCGTAGGGCCCCGTATTGTTTAGGTTTTCATATCACTACCCACCTTACCATCACGGGCTATTGTATGAAGTCTCTCTTGAAACCCGTGATGAGAGATGTATTGTTTATTGTTTGGCTTTGGTAGGTCTCCTATCACGGGTGTTTTTGATCTTTGGAAAAGGTAACTCATGATGAGTGATGCAGTCAACATTTTGTCCCATCGCTGGCTCTTATATTATCGCCAGTTATATTCAATTTTTCTAAAATAAATCTGCGATCACCGATGGATGGGCTATTATCTCATCACATGGCTTTGTGCTATTGTGAGTGGGAACTGGTTGATGAACCCAGAGCACACGATGAGCGATGTGGCTCATATCTTTGGCTAAGATCTTCCTCACATTTGCAATCAAGGGTGGATATCTCATTGTTTGATATCTAGCCATCGCTCGATGAGATTCCAATGGAGAAATGGAATGCGCGAGGAGCGATATTCATGAAAGGAGGGGAATTACGCATGTTAGTATCTTGTTTTGTCAAGTACACATCCAATCACCAATAGTGTCTCATCAGGAGTTGGAAACAATGCTAATCGTCAGATGAAATTTTCATCTGAGTGCATCGATGGTCTTAATTCGAATAGGAATGACCAACTTGAGATATAGTTGTTCACTCACGCAAGCGTTTGTGCACCATTAATGGTATGTGTACTCGATTGAATTTGGTAAAAAGGTTATAGTTCATATTTCCATTTCAATTGAACATTCAAGGAGCCAAAGAAGATTTTGAAGTAGCTGGAGTCGAAGCTAAAGGAGTTGTAGAAAGTTTATTACCAGGTAAGTTGCCATCAGTCTCCTACTGGTTCTTTTATTGCTTTTCGACAATTTGTGTACCAAACCAAGGAATACTTGGGTTAATTCCAAAAATTATTTAGGGTTCCTGGTCTCTCTTGTATTAGCACAATTTCTTAACTAGATAAAAATATTTCTGATTTCAAGTTTGAAGTCTTTAGAAATAGGGTATTAACCTCAAGCCTAGTCTGTCTCCAAACTGAGTAAAACCCTGAAGAAGCTAGAATGAGTCAATTGGGTGAGTCCTCATCGTCAAAACTTGTGCCTAAGAAGAAAAAGCAGAAGGTTTCCCATGACCCTCCTCTAGCATCTGAAACCCCTGAGAAGAAAAGAGGCCAACCAAAGGATTATACCCGCTTCATGGACAAATTCCAACCACCGGACGTCAAGGAAAGTGGTAGGAAGGCTACATGGGAAGGAATCCTAACCACCAATTTCAAGGACCTTGCAGAGCGAATTGGTGATACTGTTGTGTCAGAGATTGGATGGGAGTTGTTCTTGTATGCATTTACGAGGAGAAATGTAAGAATCCTAGTAAAAATGTCTGGGGTTATGATTTAGGGAAACCGGTTGTCCCCAATGTCTTTGTTGAGGTAGACCTGATGTTGCATTTGGTGGACAAATATGATGAAATAAGTAGGGTAATTACAAACACGAAAGGAAAGAGTATACTAGAAATAAAGGAAAGTAAGGTTGTGGAAGTTTTCAGAATGAGACCTGATGCCAGAGAAAAGATTAATTTTGAGAAATTCCAACAAGAATATCACAGAGATAGAGGGGATATCAAAAAGGGTGAACTACCAATACATAGATGTGAAAAGGGAACTGTGTTTGCACTCAAATAAGTTGAGCCATTGGACTATGATGAGTTTGCAGAATATTTCAGATACACATATTACATGTTGTGTTAGGTGCTTGAAGTAAAATGTGATGGAAGGATAACCTCACCTCTATTGTTTATGATTCTAGATATTCAACATAAGAACAAGCACACATGGTTTAACTATGCTCAAAGAGTTACAGAGTAGCTACATTATGATCTAATAAGGTTAAAAGAAAGGAGAGAGCCATTGACATTCATGCATTATTCATTATTGATGCACATGATATTATATCAAGGACAAGAAGTCTTTGGTAAGTTCATGCAACTGAGGAAAGTGGATGAAAGGAACCGTGAGTTTCTTGTTCAAATGTGGACACACATTTGGGATTTACACTGCTCAACTTCAAATTATGCTGGGTATGTGAAGGATCATCATGGAAAAAATAGGCCCTTAAGTGGCAAAAACCTCAGAAAAATCAGTGTTAGGCAACTTGACGTAAAAAATTGAATAAGTTATCTATATTATTTCCAAAATATGTAATAATAGAATCAGAAAATTGAATTTAGTTTCTAGGCTACTAGGTTTTATTTAAAAATAAATAAAATCTATTTGGTGGTAAATTCTAAATTCTAATGCAAGAGTAATTTTAAATTCCCCAGGGAAAAATAAGAAGTAGGTGTTTGTCCTGGACCAATTCCAAATTATATACACAAAATGATAATATTTTTATAATATTTTTATATATAAGTAGAGTACTCATGTCCATATGTGATGCATATTTTGTATTTTTTTCCAAGTAAATAATTAATTATGAATTTTTGCTACAACTTTGTAATAAATATAAAAACTCAGATAATCGACCACCTTAACTTCAGGTAGGAAAACCCCTGGGCGAAATTTGTTTTTTCTTTTTTTAATCCTGAGTAGTATGGGAAGGGATACATGCTCTGATCTCAAAATGTGAAGCATCGTTGAAAGTTGTGGATAGTTTCTTTTCAAAAAGCCTATCGAGACTTCATAATTCTAATAGAAAATGAATAATAATAATTTATTAAATTCAAATTAAAGCATAATTTATATTGGTGGAAAGCTGAGAATCTCCTCTAAAAACCCTTTTTGTTTCATCAATTTTGGGTTAAAAAAAAGTCGTCAGCCACATACCCTACAAATACCCATAATATTGCCACTTTTTGGCCCATCATGATCCTGCACATACCCTGCTACGTTCTATAATGTTATAAAACATACCATCTTGGTAAAAATGGGTGTTGCTCCTACTGAAAGGATTTCCAAAACAATTTAGGAATTGTTGAGACCGAGGGAATTTGGTGATGATCCTAATTATGAATACAATTGGAGAGATTGGTACCTATATAATGATTGCACAGTCATTAGATGCTATGGGACTCTTGTCACACCACATTTGTTTCCCTAGTTTGTTTATGATAGGTTAGATTTCATGGAAATAATGTGGCAGATGGATCACTTTGATGCAGAGAACTTCAGACTATTCCAAAAGGAGTCCATCATCACATAAAGATTTTCTTTTGACCATTTTGTTGTGTCTACAAAGGAGGCATATGAGGTCTTTGGTATAATGGTAAGTAACCGGAGAATGAAAGTAGCCTCTACTAGGAAATGTGACCCAGAAGGACATATCAATAGAGAAAAGATAAAGAGGACAATCTCAGGGTATGGGCCTCATGAATTCTACTACAGGGAAGATGTAATAAGGAATTTACTATCACCTACTACCATCCTAGATAGGGGAAAGATATGGATGAGGATTTTTGAGGTTGAGCTTAAGGCTTCCCATGAGAAATCCTACTACTATATTTTGTACAAACATATTACTAACAAATATAAGAGGATGGAGTTGGTCCTCAGTGACTTCATGGATGGTACCTTTTTGGAGAAGGTGGATCAAGCTAAGCAATTGGCTCAAGCAACTCTATAGGAGCATTTGATAAAAGTGGGTAACCAACCAATGGAAGTCACCACATTAGAAGAGAAACAAAAAGTAGATATGGGAGATATCCCTATTAGTGATGTACCTACTGAGGGTGTTGGTGAAGCACAAGGTGTTGAGGAAAATGTGCCACAACCATTCATTGATTCTGCCCATATGGAACAAGGAGCAGAGTCTGATTTCTCACACCCTGATATTGGGAATGTAATGGAACCTTTTGTTCCAGATGATAGGCTAGTGCCTTGGGAGTATGATGAAAGTTGAGATAATGATGCAAGGGTACTAGCTTGTGCCAAGTTTCTAGAAGATGACTCCTTTGTGACAACAAGAGAATTCAGGGAATTCGTGACTGAGCTTAAAGCACAAGAAATAAATGATATAATACTAAAGGCTCAGGAGGGAGTAGATCCTTCTCAACTAGAGGAGGTCAAAAAGAAAACTAAAGAGGAAATTATTCAAGAGATTGTACAAATGAATCCTATGGAAGCCAGGAGATTGGTCAAGGATAGTGGAATGATGGTAATGCCTAGCTAGAGTTTGTCTTCAATAATTGACTTGGATGCAATTAGAGGTGACCCAAATGCAATAGTATCAGAAGAAACCTTTGATGAAAAAACTTTGGGTTCAGGGTTTAGTCCTAGTTTACATGCATTTGCTATTTGGAAATTGACACCATATTCTGGAAGGTGCCGACTCAGTAGAGCAATGATTGACCTCTTAGGAGACTTGGTCATAGGTAGGGATTCAAAGATGACAACCCCACAAGATATAAGATTAACAATGCACACAGCCATGCTAAGTGTGGATACTGCAGAAATCTCTCAGACTAGGTACATGAAATTGTTGGAGAAACATAATAAATTGATTGAGGAATACAATAAATTAAAGGATACTACAATTAGTGTAAGTCAGAAGAATTTTCCTACTTCATCAACGAAGACCATACCACAGGAAAAGGAATCCTTCAAAGAAAAGGTCATGGCCATGAAGATTGAACTTCAAACACCTAAGTCTGAAAATATTAAGCTCCGAGAGGATATGAGTAAGATCACAAAGGACATAGCTGGTGAGATTTTGGGCTATAGAATGGCAAAGGAAGCATCCAAAGTAGAACATGCATGGTCCAAATATAAGGGTATACATGAGGATTTTGAAAGGTTCCAATATGTTCAGGGGGTTTTTCAAGGCACATGGAAAAAATGGAGCAGCAGATTGAACAGTTTAAAGGAAATACAAGCAAACATAAAGGATGATCCTGAAGCTCTAGCAAATCTCCCTGCTGTCATAGTGGGAATTGAGATGATTGGTGAGATCACAGGTTCTCATGAAATAATTTTATCACAACTACAAGGTAAAGTCAAGGCCTTTAGGAGCATGGAAGAATGTGGTATGCCCAAGATTCTTAATGAAGATGGAACACTTATACAGTATGCATCATGGAGGGAACTCTTCAAGCATCAAACGGCTTTAGGTCCACAAATACAATATGTTGATGATAAGTTGGACATAAATTTTTTGAATGGTGCTATTGATACTCTCGTGGGAATCCAAGTGGATATGGATACTTTTGTGAAAGAAGCCAGAGTGGTAATTGATGCCAAGTATAATGCATACAATGCAAAGGTTCATAAATTGCTTAATATGGATTGGCCTACTGAGGATGAATATAAAGAATGGCTCGAAAGATATGCTGAGTGAGCTATGAAGGTTGCAAGAGGGATATAGAATATGGTTGAGTATAGTACATGTCTAGAATTTGAAATAATTATGTGAAGAAAACCTATATCCTCTCAGTGTGAAGATGCACGGGGTAACTGGGTCAATCCTTTTCTTCATTTTATTTTTCTCTTTTGTTGTGCTTTCCACCTTTTGCTGATGGGATGGTGACATGGACTTCTTGAAGTGTGAGGATACGAGCTCCATCAACTTTTGCAAGTTTTGTCCTTTTGTGTTTCCCCCCATTTTTCATCAAATTGTAAAGATAACCACCTAGGGGTTGGAATGAAATGAAAGATACATAAAATTCAGATTGAAATGTAATTATCCAATAACACGATGCTTGTTGCTCCCTTGATCATATAAAAGGGATTTCAAGGCTATTATGTAGGGTATTTGAAGTTTTGGTTGATCTCAAATAGTCACTGCAAAGTTTTATGAGTACAAGCATATAGTGAGTATAAAATTACATGCAAAGTCTTAGGATATGGGTATGCATTTACAATTAGCTTAAATGTTTTGCATCGATTACAACATTTGAGAATCGATAATGGAAGATTTCATACAAATTGTATCCTATGTATATGCTCATAAACCAACAATGGAATAATCAAGTATTGTCTCATTGGTCTCCAATTTGTGTGATTGGATGTGTGTTTGTGTTGTTACTTCAATTCAAGTAATTGATGAAAATGCTTTAATGCAATCATTGGTTTATGAGTTAATTCATAGGATTTATAAGTATGTTTTGTATGAAGGCTTGATTCATGAGTTTGCAATGCAAATCCATGATGGTTGATATGTATTGAATGATTTAGTCATTGCATTACTATTCATTGTGAGTTAGACTTCGTGACCCTAGGATAATGCACTGATTCTTTACGATTTAGTAAGTCTAAATATATCTGGTCAGCTAGACTATATCAAAGAACCATTCAGATGATTAAATTCATTTTCAAGATTGTGGTAATTTCTTATGGGTTTCATTCTTATTCTCCATTCTCTGCTCCAAGTCATGATGGTGTGAAGGATTTTCCAATTCCTCACAAATTATTACTTGTTGAGTCTTTATTACGGGAATGCATTTGCTTAATGTGCAATGTACATGGATATATTTTGAAATGATATTATAGGTGCATTATGGGGTCACCCTCCTGGGTTTTCCAGAGCCTAAAGTGGAGGAGGATAGCTTAATTTCTTTCTCTCGTTTGTTGGCCCAACCTCTTTTAGGTCGCTAATCATTGGAATTGGAAAATCCATAGGCTACCTCAAAGATCTAGTTGGTATTTAAAAAATCACCAACATAATGGCGACTCTGTTGGGGAACCTTTCCTAGTTTTTGGTGTCTCTAGTGCAGATATAGTACAGTCAAAGTCAAGTGTTTCATTTTTCTTCATTGGAAGAAGTAGGT
>VDFB02072639.1:0-18337 GCA_007258455.2 Sequoia sempervirens
GTATGGAAGAAAGACATATTCCAATTTGGGAACCTTGAGAACCCTAAATGAAAGATTTACTTGAATTTGATGAACATTATAAACAATTTTGAAGGAATGAGGTCAACACGAACTATTCGGTTGTGGGATAGAAGACTTTTCAACCAATATTTTAGTGATAAGACATTGACCGAGCAATGCCAAATTTTTGTACAATTGCTAAAGATGCAAAAGATGAGACCTTTGCTAGCCAAATTGAAGATTCATGTGAACAAGAAGACCGAAAAAAATTCTATTATTGTCAAAAATATTTTTAATGCTCTCAAGTCTATTGGAAAATGTAACAAGGAAAAGGATAAGAGAGCTACTTGGAGAGTCATTACAACTGCCCTAGTAAGCCATAAATTGAAAAAGGCTCGCTTTATGAGACAAACTTGTATTGATTTTGACATAAATCATAAAACTTTGGATAGAGAACTTGCAAGAAGAGAAAGAATAGATGATCCTCTTCAAAATGATACATGGGATTTTTTCAAGAGGCTTCCACATGTTGATAAGAAGCTAACCGATAATGTAAAGTAGGTAATTAAAAAAATTTGGCATGATAACTAAGTATCACCCAATGCAAAGGATGTTTAAAAGTTAAATTGGAAATCGAGGCCAGAGTACACCACATCTAAGCATTTCTTGGAATCAAGCCAAGCAATGTTATTCAAATTTTTTATTGAAACACATAAAAGATGGAAATCTCATAAAGGAATTTTGAGGGTTTGAAGCCATTTTATTATTATTACACTCTTAAGATTTATACTTGTTGTTGCAAATACCATGTGGAGCGATTTTCAATGTACCATGAGCTATTATGCTATATCTATTCTACTTTGCATACTAATGAAATATTTAGGGAGTGTGGTGCAATGCATCTTCGAAATCATCAAAGGGACTTGCTAGATCTATTTTTATGTTCTAGAGATGATGGTTGCTTTCTATAAAATGATTGTTTAAATGCAAAGTGCTCACAATGTGGTGGCTTGTCAAATTTTGTTCAATGTTTTCATGAGAGTTCCAAACATGAATTTGGAAAGAAGCTTGTTGAGAAAAAGAGATATGAGATAGTCAAATATACTTTGCAAAGTGGAGGTGTAGGTTCTAGATGTGAGTTGGTTACAAAAGAATGTAGTTTTGTTGATTTTATTTCAGATTTTAAGGACAATATTTTCTACAAGTATGCAAGGCACAATCATAGGTCTCAGTGGTTGGATCAACAATTTAGGATGTGTAAGGACTCTTTTCTGATTGGCACTATTATATCAGTGGTTGATTTTGCAGAAAACTACACATTGCAACCACAAAACGAGGTACAATCTTAGTATTACAATTCCATTTAGATTATTATTTTTGTCCACATAACGTTTAGACATGCACCTGATAGTACAAAGGAGGATTGAAAGATAATTAGAGAGTATCATTTTTATATGAGTGATGATAGATCTCACTCGTCTAAGTATGTCCAACATTGTTTCGAGAATTTTTTTGAGTTCTTGTAGGAGCATGATATAGCATTGGGCTGACATCTAATCTAGTCAGATAATTGCACAGGTCAATTCAAGAATGCTCGTATGTTTTATTGGTTGAGTAGAATGCATGCAAATAGGGGTCTACCTCATATTTGGAGTTTTTTTGAAGCTGGACATGGGAAAGGGGAGCATGATGGAGCAGGTGCATGCATAAAGAGAGCTCTAATTAAGGAGCAATTGAAGATTTTAAGAGAAAAATTTAGCAATGCACGTTCTATAGTTGATTGGTGAAGTTCAACATTGTCACAAGGAGGGACACTTGGTTCAAGAGTGTGCAGATTATTTTGGTTCGTTGAGGAGGGTATAGTGGGAGGCAGATTGGATTGTCATACAATCAAAGATTCTTCAAAGATGCATTCATTTTGAAGCTCAGATGTAGGCACATGGACCATTTGGACACGAGAGTTGGCTTTCTTTTTTTAGAGTTGTATTTAGTGCGAGTGGGATCAATATGAGTAAAGTGAGTGGGTGGATACATGGGTACCATAGTATCTAACTCCTTTATCTCACTATTACAAGGGTTTAAGGGGGTTAAAGAGGGAAATGTGTATTTAGTTGCTTCTCAATTTTTAAGGGAGTTTTGGACTGTCCAAATAGGTCAGAATAATCTTGTTAGATGCCTCAAATAGGCAGGTTGCAAAGAATTTGTGATTGTGCCCTTGTGTTTGCATCAATTTTTCACCTAATTTCACTTGGTCCAATATAGCTCAGAGTGATTCGACATATTTGGGTGCAAGAGAGGACCATCCCTAGTGTAAACGTACCCATATAGATGTGTTGGAACAGTCCGTTTGGTCGTACAAGTTGCAGAATGAAAGTTACGCCACTTTGCAACTTTACACTACTTGCATCTAGCAACTTTTCCCTCCACTGAAAAGTCATCACCATAGGAAAGTGCCTCAAGATAGAAAAAATTGAGAGAGGTTTTGTAGATGGTCCCAACATGATCCCATAGCCTTAGATGAAGAATACGTAAGCATCTACGGTCTTTGAGAAATAGACCTTCCAAAGATTGCTTCCTTTTAGCACTTTGGACTCTTAAGAGGAAATTGCCCGATCAATGCTTCAGGTATTTCGGCGTATTTGGGTGCAAGAGAGGACCATTCCTAGCGTAAACGTAGCCATCTGAACGTGTTGGAATAGTCCATTTGGTCGTATGAGTTGCAGAATGAAAGTTGCACCACTTTGTAACTTTACAGTGCTTGCATCTGGCAACTTTTCCCTCCACTGAAAAGTCATCACCACAAGAAAATTCCTCCAAGATAACAAAAACCGAGAGAGGTTTTTGTATATGGTCACAACATGATCGCATAGCCTCAGACGGAGAGTCTGTAAGCATCACGGTCTCCAAGAAATAGACCTTCAAAGATTGTTGCCTTTTAGCACTTTGGACTCTTAAGGGAAATCGCCGGTCCAATGTAGCTCAAAGTGATTCCACATATTTGGGTTCAAGAGAGGACCATCCCTAGCGTAAAAATACCCATTCGAACATGTTGGAATAGTTTGTTTGGTCGTACGAGTTGCAGAATGAAAGTTGCAACACTTTGCAACTTTTCCCTCCACTAAAAAGTCATCACCATAGGAAAATGCCTCCGAGATAGCAAAAAATGAGAGGTTTTTGTAGATGGTCACAAAATGATCCCATAGCCTTGAACAGAGAGTCTATAAGCATCACGATCTCTGAGAAATAGACCTTCAAAGATTGTTGCCTTCTAGCACTTTGGACTCTTAAGGGAAATCACCGGTCCAATGTAGCTCAGAGTGATTCAGCGTATTTGGGTACAAGAGAGGACCATCCCTAGCTTAAACTTACCCATCCAAATGTGTTAGAACAATCTGTTTGGTCATATGAGTTGCGAAATGAAAGTTGCACTACTTTGCAACTTTACACTGCTTGCATCTGACAACTTTTCCCTCCACTGAAAAAGTCATCACCATAGGAAAACGCCTTCGAGATAGCAAAAACTGAGAGAGGTTTTTGTAGATGGTCACAACACAATATCGTAGCCTCAGACAGAGAGTTTGAAAGCATCACGGTCTCCGAGAAATAGACCTTCAAATGTTGCTGCCTTTTAGCACTTTGGACTCTTAAGGGAAATCGCCGATCCAATGTAGCTCGGAGTCATTCGGCGTATTTGGGTGCAAGAGAGGACCATACCTAGTGTAAATGTACCCATCCGAACGTGTTGGAATAGTCTGTTTGGTCATACAAGTTGCGGAATGAAAGTTGCACCACTTTGCAACTTTACACTGCTTGCATATGGCAACTTTTCCCTCCACTGAAAAGCCATCACCACAGGAAAATGCCTCCGAGATAGAAAAAACTAAGAGAGATTTTTATAGATGGTCCCAACATGATCCCATAGCCTCAGACGAAGATTCTATAAGCATCACAGTCTCTGAGAAATAAACCTTCAAAGATTGCTGCCTTTTAGCACTTTGTACTCTTAAGGGAAATCATCGGTCCAATGTAGCTCGGAGTGATTTAGCGTATTTGGGTGCAAGAGAGGACCATACCTAGCGTAAACATACCCATACAGATGTTTTGGAATAGTCCGTTTGGTCGTACGAGTTGCAGAATGAAAGTTGCACCACTTTGCAACTTTACATTGCTTGCATCTGACAACTTTTCCCTCCACTGAAAAGTCATCACCATAGGAAAATGCCTCCGAGATTGCAAAAAATGAGAGAGGTTTTTGTAGATGGTCCCAACATGATACCATAGCCTCATATGGAGAGTATGTAAGCATCACGGTCTCTGAGAAATAGACCTTCAAAGATTGTTGCCTTTTAGCACTTTGGACTCTTAAGGGAAATCACCGGTCCAATGTAGCTCGAAGTGATTCAACGTATTTGGGTGCAAGAGAGGACCATCCCTAGCGTAAAAATACCCATCCAGACATGTTGGAACAATCCGTTTGGTCGTATGAGTTGTGGAATGAAAGTTGTACCACTTTGCAACTTTACACTGCTTGCATCTGGCAACTTTTCCCTCCACTGAAAATTCATCACCACAGGAAAATTCTTTTGAGATAGCAAAAAATGAGAGAGGTTTTTGTAGATGGTCCCAACATGATCCCATAGCCTTAGATGAAGAGTCTGTAAGCATCATGGTCTCTGATAAATAGACCTTCAAAGATTGCTGCCTTTTAGCACTTTGGACTCTTAAGGGAAACTAGTGGGCAACATAGTTAACTTCTTCACAAACTTGGTTTGAAGTAATTTCATTCTTTTTTGTGCATTTAAAATGGATTTTTAAGCCTTCCACCCTAAAAGTGACCTCTAAATAACTTCAAACACCTTAACTACCTCATTCTTATCCATTTGTTTTGCAAACAAGCATTTTCATTCCAAGAGGCCGAGTTTTCATTTTTTCTTGTTGGATTGAATGCGGACTGTGACACAACTTTCTTTTTTCAAAAATTGTTCAACATCATTGAACTAAGAATTTATCACACATCTGCTGAGAAACAAAGGAGTACCACAAACTAAAACACATTACACTTCAGTTCTCACTGAGTTGATGTACTCTTCAACATCTCTGTTCTCTAAAAGCAACCTCTAAATCACTTCAAACACCTTAACTACCTCATTCTTATTCATTTGTTTTGTAAACAAGCATTTTCACTCCAAGAGGCCGAGCTTTCATTTTTGCTTTCAAAGAAAAATCTTCCTATATTAAGCTACCACTCTCAAGTACCAATGTAACAATGATACAAAATAACTTTTGAGACTGCAAGAAGACACCTGATAACTCTTGAGTGTACTAAAAGAATTCTTATGATTTTTGAAGAATGTTGATAACTCTACTGCAGGAAGGTGATGAGAGATTTCTTAGCGATGAAAAGCTTGAGGCATCTTATGAGGAAGTCATGCCAACCAAAGAAATGATCAAGCATGAAGTCACAACTTGCATCCATGGAACTGAACCTACTGAACCTGAAGAAGATGGTTGTGTTGCCGACTAGAAGAGTACTTAAAGATTCAGAGGGAGCCTATTGAACATAAAGAAGATGGTTGTGTTGCTGACCGGAAGAGCACCTCTGGATGTTGTTTCAGTTGAGGTCTACAATGAACACTTATACACACCATAGTATGGTTGTAGCCATTATGGTTGATATCGTGTTGAGGCGATATCTAATATCACGATGAGATGATATTCTTATTTTCACTTATGGTTGTAGCCATAGCACTAGGTTTCACGATGAGGTGATTTGACTTGTGTAGCTGGAAGTATCCTCCCTAGCTGAGAGGGAGTGTTGATGATTATTGCAGCGTCAGTCATCTCCTTCCAGCGATCTCCTCTACATAAGAATAAATTAAATATAGCCAAAGCTATTTAATTTATATATATATATATCGATTTGTGATTAATGCTAATTCATCAAGAGATATGAGTTAATGAAGAGGTGCATTTATGAAGAGGTCGACATGCTTGAGGCATGATTTATGTCAAATAATATTTATTATTTTATGAAGATCGACTTCTATCTTGGAGGCGCAATCTTTGAGGAGGCACATTCTTTTTGGAGGCCGACCTATATTGTGAAGAGTCGCATCTCTCTCAACTTGTATATATATTAGATACATTTCATTGTTTTGAGATATACATTTTTCATACATTCCATTTCATATCAAGTGCAAGTTAGTGAGAAACTCTTCAAGTGCGGATTGAGTTATTGTGAGAAGGATGAGGATTATCATTTGAGAATTACATCATTGTATTGCTGTGTTGGCATCAGTCTGTGGTGCATATTATTAGGCCTCATTATTGGCCTTCATTGTGAAGGAGTTTCTATTGTGATTCAATAATATAAGTGATATTATTGGCTGATTTTTTCTCCCTCAAGAGGAGGGTTTTCCTAGGGTATCTGCTATGTTATTATGTTTGATTTAGAATTAATTTTCTGTGCATTAAATTTGATCATAAAACTAACACAAGTAAATGGCTGCATAGCGTGTGGAATGAGGGGGCAGCAGGCCTGAGACCCCTTTAAAGTTTGTTTGAGTGCTTTCTTTTCATTTTTTGTGAGTTTTGTGCCAAGTTTCCTCAAAGAAATGTGGTCTCATAGAATTCCATGACAAGCTAATGCAATTGATAGCTGCTCCTAGTTATTAGTTATGTAATGTGAAGTAATTGCATAACTGCTTAGGTTGACTTTGTAAAAACTATATTGTTATTGATTTTTTCATCTATCAGCATCTAGTTGTTACTTATGCAATGTGAAGTAATGCTTTGAGTTTGAAAGATGTGCAATGCAATTTAATCAACAATATGAATATAAACTACATAATATTTAACTATTCTTTTGTATGCTATTGTACATTGAAATTTAACCATTGCTCACTTGATTAAATTTTCAAAGAGTTTAATCATGCACATGAGGAGGAAATTAAATTTCAATTGTCAACTTCTATATATATCAAATTATCCAATAATCAAGTGTATGTCCATATACAAAAATGGCATCAACACCAACTCAAACAAAGTTTACAATATGTGGCATATGCCATCTCGTATCTATTCAATATTTACATGCCAAAATGTCTATCTCATCCTAAACTACCGGGTGGATTATCAAAATGGAGCCTTTTAAAGCACTCTTGGCTCTAAGGTAGCTGCACAAGAAAAGTCAAACCACAATTGAGATTAGTTATACTATATAATTTAAAATTGAATAATTAACATAAAAATCAATACACATTGAATTATAATTGAACTCTAAAATTGAAATCTTGATTACTTGAAATATACGTCTCTTCGAAGGGTCAAGAGTCCTAGAATATACCCCTCTCAAAGAACTAACTAAATAAAATTTTGTAACGTCAATCTATATATGTGAACAAAAACATGAAATTGATCCAAGTTAGCATAGAATTGTCAGTAATAAGAACATATTTACCAAGCACAAACTAAAATAAACACATACCTTTTTAGGCTGATCTTTTTCTGTATCTCCTTTAGGTGTTTCAACACCTCCTCCTTGAGGTGTTTCAACACCTCCTCCTTTAGGTGTTCAAATACCTACTCCTTCAAGTGTTGTGGCACTTATCAAAAATGATGTATAGCTCACAACTTCCTATACATAAAAATGACAAGTACATATGAAACTACGAATCTATGTCAATGTATGCATAATCAATAAAATATCTTATAAATCTTAATTCAATCAAATTTGAGTTCAATTACCTTTCCCTTATCTAACATTGTGCATCCATAGTCTGGAGAGCATTGCACCTCACTCGCACTAGGTGTTTCCTACAAGCAGAGAATAAGATAAACATATAAGTTAATATATACTTTCATTAATGATAAGCAAGTATACAATAAAAAATATAAATGAGTGTGTGAAAATACATACTGTGTGCGTCTCGAGGCCAAATGAAATGGCCCTAAGGGTGCTATCATTCACCTGTGTGAGCTCCTCCTCAGACATTAACTATATGTTATGTATAGGATGATCACAGGTTTGAATTGTAGGAGGACCTATTGTTCCTTCAGACCACTACTTTTAATGTGAAGAGAAGTCGGTTGGCACAATGATTTGAGTACAACTATGGGGACTTCATTTCCATATTAAGGCCATTCTCGAGAGGATATTTGAACAAATGTAGGGACCTTCAGTGAAGAATCCCACCCTTTTCACATCAAAGCATCTATCAAGGTCTTCAAACCTTACTTTTACTTCAAAAATACCTATGAATGTTCTCACATTTGGAAACAAATTGTCACCGAGATGAAAGGTGTAAAAAGAGAAGACATATCTTGTTTCAGTCCCATTTCGAGTATGAAAAATTCAACAATAAAACATAAAAAATTAAAATGATTCGACTGTGTATAGATTCCAAAACATTAAACTCACTAAAACCATGGCAAGTGACTTACTAAATATTTTGCACAAGTTCTGTCATGTTGTCAATGATCCCAATGTGAAAAAATGGTTACATCCTCATGGCTTTCACATTTTGAGTCTGAAACGATTTCCATATTCATTTTTTCTATTCCTGTGTGGTTACATATTGAGGATGGTGATGTTTAAAGTTGGTCACAAATAATTGTATGCTTATAAGAAATAGAGGAGATCATAAACAATGGTGAATGCATTCGCCAACCACACTAAGATGCATTAACAACAAAAGAAAAAATATCCAACTATTAGATTTTGGAGATCAAATTAATGATAGATTCAATTAATAAATGAATGGAGAGGACAGCTGATAGGACATTTTTTTATCAATCATCGACTGATATTTTCTAGACATATCTTACATCATAAGTTTCGGTGCTAGCGGCAGTGTAAATGAATACTATTGACTAGAATGTAATCACTAGAAAAAATGAGTGGAAAAAAATCATTGCAAACATTTCAATCATCTCCAGACTTATTTACACCATTGATTGAACATTTTAGCTTTGTCTTGTTCATAGTGTATACACCTCTGGTGTAAATTATAAATAATCAATTTTTTGAAAATAATTTATATATATGATGAATATTTTATCTATAAATACCAAATGAATACTTGTCAAACTCAATTTACTTGTGATATTGTTATCAGGAGTCAAACTCATTGACCCATGTTATTAAGTAAGCATGGATTTTGAAGGGGTCCTGATCCCTATACAATAAAGGATTAAGAAAAATTAAGTGCAAGACTGAGAATACCTACAAGATGAAACAACAAAAAGAGACAACTCTTGTTGCCAACAAAACAACAAGGAAGAACATGCAATGGTGCCAAAAGAACAAAGAAAAATAACTCAATAGAATTGACTGGTCAACATAGAAAACCAGATAGAAAATTCAAGAAAGAACCACAACAACACATGTCTGTAGCATGGGTGGAGCTACCTACAAAAGGTAGAGCATATACAACCACCAAAGAGAACTTGTTGAAGCCCCAAACCTAGAACCCAACAACATCACCTCTGAGAGAAAATTAAATGACACCGTGACCTTAGAATTATGTTTCTTCTTACTATGCATAGTTTTCCATGTGGAACCAAAAATCAAAATTGAGATGTTACTGGGGAGATTCCTCTTCAGAGTAACTAACCAAATGAACAACAAATACTTTAGGTGAGGCATCCAAAGCCAAGCTTGAAACAAAAAAATTCTTAGTTAAAACAACCTTTTCTGGGAGGGGGAAATAGAGACCTTAGGGGAGGTGTCACTCACATGTTAGGACTAGCTTTTTCCAGAGACAACACCATAGAATGAAGGGCGGAGGAGCATCCTCCACAATAGTAATATTTGTTTTCATAGAAGAAGGCCTTGAATAGTCATCTAAAGAAGTAGAGTCTATAGTAGGGAACACTATTAAATATTAACAGAGAGAATTCTTACATGAGGTAGACATAGAAACAGGGTAGAAGCATCTAGAACAATCACGAGCCAAGTGAACAACAACCAACTAGCATTTGCATTGAAAAGGAATACCTTTGTAATCCACCAACTAAGACCAAGACCAACCATTAACCTGCAAAACCACCTCACTAGGTAAAGCCTTCGACAAATATACCTCTACCAAAATATGAGTGAAGGAGGTGTGGGTAAAATTCTTGGAAGCACTATCTACTGTCAAGAATCTACCAAGAGCATTACTAATTCCCTCATAAGTAGAGGGACACCAAAAATATAAGGGAATATAAGGTAATCTTAGCCAAATAGGCACAATATCCAAGGGTTCCTTCAGAGGGTTAAAATAATGAACCCAAGGTCTCATGGAAAGGGGCTGAGAATCCCATTCCCATAAGCCATACTCTAAAATAGCATGTCTATCCTCACGAGAACAAAAAAAAAAAAATCCCCTTGTAGATGGGTAAATCTCCATCAAACCTTCAACTAGTGGTGACCAATGATTGGTAATCTAGAAGTGCAAATCAGGGAGGGAAGGCCATAAACAAAAAAACCTCCAAATAAGAGCAGTCTTGGAGTAAAAATCAATATTTTTAGAAAATTCCTTACCAAGAGAAATTGAAGGAGCATCTGTACACCATAGAGGGTGTACATAGCCCTCCCCAAATTTTTTAGTTCACACTACATGCAAAAACAAGAGCTATATAGAGCCATTCTTGACTGCACAAGAACCCACACCACACCCCACATGTAGTACCCTCTAGTTGCTACTATGTGTATCAGTTTATTTGTGTTCGTTTGTTGTTGTGGATACTATATTGAATTGTTTCTCGTTACAACACTGATGTTATGTTAGTTGATAAACTCTGTGGATGATTCATTGGCTATCGAGATTATTTGGTTAAGTTCATATGAAGACCTTATGATAGACGTGTGTGTGTTATGGATATGTTGTTTCTGAGTTTTAATGAGGTTATCATGATGTGATTTATGTTTATGATATAATGATGCTTGTTAGTCTTGGTGAAGAAGACAGTGTAGCACTACTCACTTGTGAGCACCCTATTGCACTACAATTCTTCTTCACGGTGTGTTTTTCAATATATGATAATATGTTTAACAAGTGATGTTTTATGCAGATACAGGTACAAGGTGTCGGCTCCACCTGCTTGTTAGGTCTGAGCGTACCCAAATCCAACGAAATCATGTTGATTCGGACATACTAGTGTCAGGTCCTCGTTTAACCATCGTTCTTCATCGAACGAGTATCTAATTGTTGCCTATTGTTGTTTGTTGTTTTGTCTTGTCATGTCGATTTTGTTTGTGTTATTTTATTTGGAAATTAATTACTATTTAATTTAGTTAAATGGCTAATTTGTTAATATATTTAATTAAATGCAAATTTGTTTAAATATTAGATTAAAACGTTTATGTTTATGTTTATGGTTTAATTTATTAATTTAAATTAAAGAAGCCATTTAATTAAAGAGAATGTTAATCTGTGAAAAGGTATTTCTTTAAAAGTAATTAATGAATTAATTATGCAAACTGGATTCTTGTGAAAAGTTAACATTTTAAAAGAGTTGTTTTCAACAAGTTAAAAATATTTGAAAACATGACTTGAGGGAAAATATCTTAGATATTTTATGATTATAACTGATTGAACAATTTTTGGGAATGCATGACCACAATCAGTTGAGTTTTGTAACTTGAGATAATTAAATGCATTAAAATATTTTCGGGGTTGTAATTTCATTCACAGAAGGTTTTGAAGAATTTTCACGACAGCAATTTTTATGAAATTTTTGCACAGTAGTGGCTCTAGAAAAAGTCTTTTTTTTATCTCATATTTTTTTTGCAAGCATAATATTGGGTAGGATTGTAAATATTTATTTGTCAAGGATCTGGTGATTTTGGGCAGAATTGACAGGAGCATTAGACTTTGCTTCAACTCAGCTTATTAGCTTAAACATGTTTTCTTCTTGAATTTTAAATTCTTGTGTAAATTTCAAGAACGTGAGGTTGAATTTTTTTGTTCTGAAAAGAATTATCCTATTGAACCTGCACAAACAATAAAGAAACAAATTAGAAGAGTGTTTGAATTTTAGAAATTAAAAAAAAAGTATTCTGTAATATTATTATTCTAGGTCTGAAATTTGTTTCTAATTTGGCTGTAGAAGGTTTAGTAAATAAAATGTTGGATCTTGAGAAGTTCCTAATTGTTTCTTTTGTCACCATTTCCTAATTGTTTTGTAGCGACCATGTTGGAATTATTATACCAATTGAGAATCCTCATATTTTACTGTTTATGTATCCAAAGGAAATACTATTAGTGCCACTCATCAATAAATTCATTTTGTGCTTATCTTGTTGTCTACCGTCTTTCTTGGAACCACCTTCTTTGTTTCCTTCTATCAACAGTCCATGTTCATCCTCTATATGTTCATAACTTGCACATTTAAGTCTGCTAGAAAGTTACATTTACAACATCTGGCAAATGGTGTCCACCTTTTATACTTCGATGAATAACCATACCTTGTTCACTGGTGTCCTTTATGGAATAGGCATGTAGGAATTCAGAAAGAGCTATGGAATGCAACCTTACACCTATTGATTTATTTTGATTGAATGTGTATAAAAGCCTCTAAAATTAAATCATGCTTTTATTTCTTCCTCTTACCCATAGCGTTGGTTACCAGCTTGGAGCATAGGTCAGTGAGCCTTTCACTATTAAATTATAATGGATATTGTTTGCTACTTCATACTCTTCAACTCAAATGATCCAGTCTTAAACATTAGTATTTGACAGTTAAGCCTCTTTGATATTCGAAACTGTATTTTGCACTATTTTGGTATAGAGGCGTTGAATGCAATATTGGTCTCCATAAACTTAACTGCCGCCTGTATTCCCTCAAATAGTTAAGCCAGGTTAATAAAGACTCCAGACGAGTTGTCATAGTGTAAACTCCTATACAAATTTGAATGTATTATATCTTGTGGCACATATTTTTCCTTAATATGGCATATTTATTGTCTATTTATCTATGAATTGTCTTTACTCACCAATTAGATATCACTAGGTGTATTTTCCTCTATTCACAACACATTTTTCTAATAGAAAACTTATCAAATTTTTATTGTTGCATGCTATTTGCATGTTGTTATTTCCCTAGGGGCACATGTATTAGTCAGATATTTATGTTTTAATAAATATAACCTCCATGATTTCATTCGCATCTTGTCACATCTGCTATAATTGAAAGTAAAATGTTGTAGAGTTGTAAAAAAACTCCTTGATTTCAATAGCAACCTGTCACAATTGCAACACTAGTACATAGAAGAGTGTGGACATTTGAATTTTAACTATAATACATTAGCAATTTGTCATAGCGACAACACTTGGATTTAGTTTGTTGTATAGAGTTAAATATCCATCCTGATTCTATTCGCACCTGTTACAATTGCAACACTAGAAGATAGAAAGGTGCAGATGTTTAAATAAGCTTCCTAATTCATTGGCAATCTGTTATTGCGGAAGCACTTGAACATAAAGTAAATTTTAAAGGTTTAAATAATCTCTCTAATTTTGTTGTCAACCCATCTCCGCCGCATCATTTGAATTTGATAGGAAGTTTATGAGATTGTGTTAATTTGAGCAGTGTATAATTTGGCCTTTTTCTTTTCAGATCAATAGGTTATT
Organism: Sequoia sempervirens; assembly: GCA_007258455.2. Classification (NCBI taxonomy): domain Eukaryota; kingdom Viridiplantae; phylum Streptophyta; class Pinopsida; order Cupressales; family Cupressaceae; genus Sequoia; species Sequoia sempervirens. The sequence continues at coordinate 13,617 of VDFB02072639.1, forward strand.
TTGGAGAGGCCATAATTCTTCCTTTTTAACTTTGTCTTTGTAGCACCCCTCCATTTTGTTCTTTTCATCGAACAATGTTCTTCTATGTATGCTTTATTTCGGTTAGCACTTTGACTATGGTACATGGTTCTATTTGATCACAACTATTAAGCGATGGATATGTGATCTTTTGATGTGATGAAATTTTACTTTGATGTTATCATAATGGCATGTTTTGAATTAGCGTAGCAGATATTTAATTAAAGATGCCTTATTCTTTTTATTATATTGTAGATGTTAGACTCGTCAATTAGAAAGTCTGTATTGGTGAAGGGGATGAAATTGTATCACTCGCTTGTGAGCACCCTACGATTCTAAGATTTCCTCTCCACGGTGTGTTTTATTATATCATTTATATGCATGTTCGATATACTCTTTGTTCGCAGGTTGACAGGTATAGGACATTGACTCCACCTGATTTCACAGGTTTGAGTGTGTCCATTGACCAATGGTAATTGATTGGGAGATAGTAGCTAGGTTTTTCATGCCAAGTCATCACCCTAGTCATAGTGTGTCGTCAGGTTATAGTTGGGTTTAGTTGTTCTAATGTTGTCCCTTTCACCTTGGTTATTTATTTAATTTCATATTATAAAGGTTATTAAATGGCAGGTGTAGTTAAAATGATGATTAAATATATCTGGTTGCAATGTTCAAATGTTATTTTATTTATTGATTAATTTAATTTAATTAATAAAATAATCTAATCTTGGATTATATTTAGTTTATTAATTAATTAAGTTAATGGTGATAAATTAAATTAAGTTAGTTGTTATGGCATTATTGGATATTTAGATTTAAATTAAAAAAAAATGGAAATATGTTTTAAATTGCACTATTTGAAAATTAATATGTAAAATAATTTCTTTACAAAATTTTGAATTCTTTTTGTAAAAAGAAATTTTTAAATGCATAAAATTCCATTTGGAAAGCAATTTTGTTTTAAATTTTTAAAAAGAAAATATCTCCAAATTTTCAATAAATTTGGTGGATGGGATATTTTTAGGGGTTTGACTAAATTTGGGGAAACTCTATGAGAACAAATTCAATTTAATATTTTTTTTAATTTTCAATTTGGTGGAGAGTTTTGTTGTGGCTTTGTTTGGATTTGAAGAAGAAGGTTGAATTTCTTGGGTGGGATGGAAAAAGATTTGGAAGCATCATTTGAATCCTTCAAGCTTTTGAGAAAAAACCAGGTTCTTCGTTTGATTTGTTTTTTTTCATTTTGAAAGAGTTTCAAATTTCATTATGCTGTTGGACAATTTGTAAAATTTTGTTTGAATTTCAATGAAAACCCATATAAATTTGTTTCAAAACTTGCAAACTTCTATTGAAATTAGGGAAAAGAAAACAAAACAAGAATCAAACAATGAAAAAATTGAAAGGAAACCAAAATAAAATTTCTTTTCAAGCTGAAACTTAAACTCAGTTGTTGTGTTGACAAATTTATTTTTATTGCAAAATTTTGTTGAGCAATTACACAGTTTGACTAAAAATGGAGATTTTAGGTATATATATATCCATCCTATTATATATATATATATTATAAATATACTGTGTTTTTTTTAATTCTGGAAAAAAATTGGTTTCAAAAAATTTACACAGAATTTTTTTTTTCCCCCTGCATTGTGGGTTTGGCCTTGTTTCTATTGAATGAATTTCGGAAAAAAATATTAAAATAATGTTTTAAATGGGAGGGAGGGGGTTGCCTCGCCTCATGGGGGAATCCCAGCCACCACAAAATCCAAAGACCCCACTGGGGAGTGCCACTTGGGGCAAACCTACCTCTCCCTTTTGGGAGGGGCCGCGGCCCAATAATGTGTTTTGTTTTTTGTTTTTTTTAAAATAAATTTTATTTTATTTTATATTATAAATATATATAATATAATATATGCTTATTATATATAATACTTTATACTATATATATAATACTTTATATTATATATATAATGTATATATATTATAATATTATTTAAATAATTTTTTTTAGTAATTATTTATTTATATATATGGGTATGTGCAGGATCATGGTGCGCCAAAAAGTGGCAATATTTGTAGGGTATGTATTAACTTAATTTTTCTAAATAATGAACGAAAAGGCTTTAGAGGAGATTCTCAAATTTCCAAAAATATAAATTATGATTTAATTTGAATTTAATAAATAATTATTATTCATTTTCTATTAGAATTACGACTAAAGTCATGATCGATAGGCTGATTGAAAAACATCTATAACTTTCAAACGGTATCATATTTTTTGAATCCAAAACATGCTGCCACATTCTATGCTTCACACTATAGAGGATTAAAAAAAGAAAATCCAAATTTAATGAATTTTGACTGCTAAGGTGGTCGTGATAGACAAGTTTATGTATTTTCAAAAAGTTTGTAATAAAATTCATAATTAATTATTTAGCCGCATTTGAAAATACAAAAAATAGAGTGTGATCACATCCTTGGACATGAGTCCTCTACTATATATAAAATCTTACAAAAAATATTATCATTTTATTATATTGGTCAATGCATTAATCTTTCTTTTATTTCTTTTTTTCCCCGAATTTAAGTAATTAACAAGATTGAAATTTCAAATTTTCACCAAATAGATTTTATTTATTTTAAATAAACCCCAGTATTTTAGAAACTACATTCAATTTCTACAAATTATATTTCCCTACATATTTTGAAACAATATAGATAACTTATTCAAATATTTACGCCAAGTTAACACTCCATTTTTCTCAATTTTTGTCACTTAAGGCCCCCTGCCGTACAACACGATCCCGCCAAGACATGCTCCATATATTTATGTATATATATATTATGATGATAGTATATATATATAATGTATATATATATTTATATATTTTAAATAAGTATCTTAGTTGAATTTAAATGAGATTATATATTTAAATATATTATAATTTGTATATACATTAAGTATATACTTATATATATATATATATTTAATATATGTGTATCTAAATATAGTTAATTTTAAGTTGATTATATTCATTATGGAAGTTGAAATTAAAATTGTTTTTGGTTTTTAATCAAATGATTTTATTTATCAAGTTGATTTTGATTATGTTGCATGATTGAGAAACACAAAGTTAAATCTTTGATTTTAAATTTCTCAACATTGTGAATTAAATTTTATTTATTTTTGAATAATCGCAAGTAATGTTGATTGAGTTGATTGGATTTAGGAAATCCTAACATTAGTTTATTTAATTGCTTGAAATGCTTTCTAGTGATGTTCTTGTTCATTCTCAGTGTTGGACAATTGTGTCTATTGTTATGGAAGTCTTCTAGATTGAGTTTCCTTTGAAGTTGGGGGTTGTCGTATTTCCTTGGGTAGTGCATCTAAATGTACCCATTGTTTACCCAATTTTTGTGAATGGGGATGGTTTGTGCCTCCTTTGGAAGGAGTGGATTAGGTGTTTTTTTGCCTCTAGTGTTTGGAGAAGGGTTTTACTTTTGTTGTCTCTAGTGTTTGGAGTGAGTTTTTATTATGTGTTCCTCCTAGAGTTGGAGTGGTTTTATCTTGTTGGGATGCACCTGGGATTCCCTTGGTGATTTCTTTTGTTTGGTATGTCGTCACTAAGTAGAAGAGTGGATTCTGTTAGGGGCCAAAGCCCAAAGAGGTGAACTAGGAAACCTTCAGAGGTGGTTAATCAAGTGATAACTAAAACAATATACTTCGAAGTTTAGGTAGTTTTTCACACTAATTAAGATAATTGAGCCTCACTCATGGATGCAAGTGATTGTATAGGCTTGGGATGAGTGGGAAGGCCTAGAATGGCAAGGTCATCTATCTTGTCTTTATGAGATGTATTTGATTTCGCATGAGTGAGTATGGGTGCTAGGATTTGGTAGAGGCCACCAGGACAACTCATAGTGGGGGCCGGAGCCTATGAAGATTCCTAGAGGATATCCCATGTCGAGCTATGTGATGATACTCTTTCTACAACAATAGTTGGTATTTTATTTTATGTGTATGGTCTTCTTATCATACTTGATCTATTTTATTTCTGGAAGCAATGTGACTTATGTCAATGATGTTAGAGTGGTACTTGTGTTATCCTTGTGGTTGTATGGTTTATGTGATTGGTTGTGTCAGTGTGAGTTAGCCTATGTCTAGGGGTTGATGGTCTTGTATAGGATTCCTTGTTACTATCTCCTAGCATGGGGGGTGAGCCTTCGGGTATCACATGGTTCGGGTGGAATGTGCACCTTAATCTGTTGGGTCGTCTTCTTGTTGGTGTGGATGAGATTTCTAGCTAGAGAGCTCGTGGGATCCTATTGCTTTCATGCTTTATTCATTTTAGTAGTTATTGTAATTTAATACCCCTCATTTGTATTGAGGTGGAAGATGTAATTTGTAACCTTGTTTATTAGATTTACCTCATTCAGGGAATGAGTGTTGTAATCGTATTGTAAATTTATTGTTATTTGAAAATATGTGGTATCTCTTTTGCTTTGATGTAATTTATCATGTATGGAATGTATGTGTTCTTAATTTTTAAAGTAATTAAATGTGATGTTTTCAATTCATGTTTCTTGTTTGGGTTTTAAAGTAATCTGTCTCATAACCTTAGAGGTTGTTGGCAATGGGTAGTGAACTTGCATGTTATTTGTACTTAAACAAAAAAAAATAGTATGTTTAAGTAGTAAATTGCAAC
>VDFB02072639.1:18437-83065 GCA_007258455.2 Sequoia sempervirens
AAAAAACTCCTTGATTTCAATAGCAACCTGTCACAATTGCAACACTAGTACATAGAAGAGTGTGGACATTTGAATTTTAACTATAATACATTAGCAATTTGTCATAGCGACAACACTTGGATTTAGTTTGTTGTATAGAGTTAAATATCCATCCTGATTCTATTCGCACCTGTTACAATTGCAACACTAGAAGATAGAAAGGTGCAGATGTTTAAATAAGCTTCCTAATTCATTGGCAATCTGTTATTGCGGAAGCACTTGAACATAAAGTAAATTTTAAAGGTTTAAATAATCTCTCTAATTTTGTTGTCAACCCATCTCCGCCGCATCATTTGAATTTGATAGGAAGTTTATGAGATTGTGTTAATTTGAGCAGTGTATAATTTGGCCTTTTTCTTTTCAGATCAATAGGTTATTTTGGAGAGGCCATAATTCTTCCTTTTTAACTTTGTCTTTGTAGCACCCCTCCATTTTGTTCTTTTCATCGAACAATGTTCTTCTATGTATGCTTTATTTCGGTTAGCACTTTGACTATGGTACATGGTTCTATTTGATCACAACTATTAAGCGATGGATATGTGATCTTTTGATGTGATGAAATTTTACTTTGATGTTATCATAATGGCATGTTTTGAATTAGCGTAGCAGATATTTAATTAAAGATGCCTTATTCTTTTTATTATATTGTAGATGTTAGACTCGTCAATTAGAAAGTCTGTATTGGTGAAGGGGATGAAATTGTATCACTCGCTTGTGAGCACCCTACGATTCTAAGATTTCCTCTCCACGGTGTGTTTTATTATATCATTTATATGCATGTTCGATATACTCTTTGTTCGCAGGTTGACAGGTATAGGACATTGACTCCACCTGATTTCACAGGTTTGAGTGTGTCCATTGACCAATGGTAATTGATTGGGAGATAGTAGCTAGGTTTTTCATGCCAAGTCATCACCCTAGTCATAGTGTGTCGTCAGGTTATAGTTGGGTTTAGTTGTTCTAATGTTGTCCCTTTCACCTTGGTTATTTATTTAATTTCATATTATAAAGGTTATTAAATGGCAGGTGTAGTTAAAATGATGATTAAATATATCTGGTTGCAATGTTCAAATGTTATTTTATTTATTGATTAATTTAATTTAATTAATAAAATAATCTAATCTTGGATTATATTTAGTTTATTAATTAATTAAGTTAATGGTGATAAATTAAATTAAGTTAGTTGTTATGGCATTATTGGATATTTAGATTTAAATTAAAAAAAAATGGAAATATGTTTTAAATTGCACTATTTGAAAATTAATATGTAAAATAATTTCTTTACAAAATTTTGAATTCTTTTTGTAAAAAGAAATTTTAAATGCATAAATTCCATTTGGAAAGCAATTCTGTTTTAAATTTTTTTAAAAAGAAAATATCTCCAAATTTTCAATAAATTTGGTGGATGGGATATTTTTAGGGGTTTGACTAAATTTGGGGAAACTCTATGAGAACAAATTCAATTTAATATTTTTTTTAATTTTCAATTTGGTGGAGAGTTTTGTTGTGGCTTTGTTTGGATTTGAAGAAGAAGGTTGAATTTCTTGGGTGGGATGGAAAAAGATTTGGAAGCATCATTTGAATCCTTCAAGCTTTTGAGAAAAAACCAGGTTCTTCGTTTGATTTGTTTTTTTTCATTTTGAAAGAGTTTCAAATTTCATTATGCTGTTGGACAATTTGTAAAATTTTGTTTGAATTTCAATGAAAACCCATATAAATTTGTTTCAAAACTTGCAAACTTCTATTGAAATTAGGGAAAAGAAAACAAAACAAGAATCAAACAATGAAAAAATTGAAAGGAAACCAAAATAAAATTTCTTTTCAAGCTGAAACTTAAACTCAGTTGTTGTGTTGACAAATTTATTTTTATTGCAAAATTTTGTTGAGCAATTACACAGTTTGACTAAAAATGGAGATTTTAGGTATATATATATCCATCCTATTATATATATATATATTATAAATATACTGTGTTTTTTTTAATTCTGGAAAAAAATTGGTTTCCAAAAAATTTACACAGGAATTTTTTTTCCTGTACAGGGGTTTGCCTTGTTTTCATTTATTGAATGAATTTTGGAAAAAAATATTAAAATAATGTTTTAATGGAGTGAGGGGAGTGGGGCTACTATGTTCATTATGGAGAGCATTGCCACAAAAGCGCACCCCCCGAGCTATGAACCTACCTCTCCCCTTTTACCCCAGGGTAGCGACTGATAATGTGTTTTTTTTGTTTTTTTAAAATAAATTTTATTTTCAGTACATATTATAAATATATATAATATAATATATGCTTATTATATATAATACTTTGCTATATATATAATACTTTATATTATATATATAATCTTATATATATTATAATATTATTAAATAATTTTTTTTAGTAATTATTTATTTATTTATATATGGGTATGTGTCGCGAGGATCATGAATTAGCAAAAGTGTAATATTTGTAGGGTATGTGAGCTGAGCTTTTTTTCACCCAAAATTAATGAAGCAAGGGTTTTAGAGGAGATTCTCAGCTTTCCAAAAATATAAATTATTATTTAATTTGAATTTAATAGAAAATTATTATTCATTTCCTAGTAGAATTACATTAAAGTCATAGTCGATGACTGATTGAAAAACATCTATAACTTTCAAACGCTATCATATTTTTGAATCAAAGCATCGTCATTCTGTAGCTTCACATACTATAGGATTAAAAAAAAGAAAAATTAAATTTAATGCGGTAAAGTTAGGTGTGGTCAGGATAGACAAGTTTTATATTTTCACTAAAGTTGTAAATAAAAGATTCATAATTAATTATTTGAAAAAAATTACAAAAAAATATGCATCACATCTGGACATGAGTCCTCTACTTATATATAAAATCTTATAAAAAAATTTATCATTTTATTGTGGTTAGGGTGGTCAGACAGACACCTACTTCTTATTTTTCCCCTAAAATTTAAGTACTCTTGCATTAAAATTTCAAATTTCACCAAATAGATTTTTTTTATTTTTTAAATAAACTAGTATTTTAGAAACTACATTCAATTTTCTACAAATTATATTCTTACATATTTTTGAAATAATATAGATAACTTATTCAAATATTTACGTCAAGTTGCCTAACACTGATTTTTCTGAATTTTTTGTCACTTAAGGGCCTGTTTGGCATACCACGATCCTGCACATGCCCATATATTTATGTATATATATATTATGCATTTATTGTGTATATATATATAATGTATATATATACTTTATATATTTTTAAATAAGTGAATTAGTTGAATTTAAATGATAATTATATATTTAAATATATTTATAAATTTGTATATACATTAAGTATATACTTATATATATATATATATTTAATATATGTGTATCTAAATATAGTTAATTTTAAGTTGATTATATTCATTATGGAAGTTGAAATTAAAATTGTTTTTGGTTTTTAATCAAATGATTTTATTTATCAAGTTGATTTTGATTATGTTGCATGATTGAGAAACACAAAGTTAAATCTTTGATTTTAAATTTCTCAACATTGTGAATTAAATTTTATTTATTTTTGAATAATCGCAAGTAATGTTGATTGAGTTGATTGGATTTAGGAAATCCTAACATTAGTTTATTTAATTGCTTGAAATGCTTTCTAGTGATGTTCTTGTTCATTCTCAGTGTTGGACAATTGTGTCTATTGTTATGGAAGTCTTCTAGATTGAGTTTCCTTTGAAGTTGGGGGTTGTCGTATTTCCTTGGGTAGTGCATCTAAATGTACCCATTGTTTACCCAATTTTTGTGAATGGGGATGGTTTGTGCCTCCTTTGGAAGGAGTGGATTAGGTGTTTTTTTGCCTCTAGTGTTTGGAGAAGGGTTTTACTTTTGTTGTCTCTAGTGTTTGGAGTGAGTTTTTATTATGTGTTCCTCCTAGAGTTGGAGTGGTTTTATCTTGTTGGGATGCACCTGGGATTCCCTTGGTGATTTCTTTTGTTTGGTATGTCGTCACTAAGTAGAAGAGTGGATTCTGTTAGGGGCCAAAGCCCAAAGAGGTGAACTAGGAAACCTTCAGAGGTGGTTAATCAAGTGATAACTAAAACAATATACTTCGAAGTTTAGGTAGTTTTTCACACTAATTAAGATAATTGAGCCTCACTCATGGATGCAAGTGATTGTATAGGCTTGGGATGAGTGGGAAGGCCTAGAATGGCAAGGTCATCTATCTTGTCTTTATGAGATGTATTTGATTTCGCATGAGTGAGTATGGGTGCTAGGATTTGGTAGAGGCCACCAGGACAACTCATAGTGGGGGCCGGAGCCTATGAAGATTCCTAGAGGATATCCCATGTCGAGCTATGTGATGATACTCTTTCTACAACAATAGTTGGTATTTTATTTTATGTGTATGGTCTTCTTATCATACTTGATCTATTTTATTTCTGGAAGCAATGTGACTTATGTCAATGATGTTAGAGTGGTACTTGTGTTATCCTTGTGGTTGTATGGTTTATGTGATTGGTTGTGTCAGTGTGAGTTAGCCTATGTCTAGGGGTTGATGGTCTTGTATAGGATTCCTTGTTACTATCTCCTAGCATGGGGGGTGAGCCTTCGGGTATCACATGGTTCGGGTGGAATGTGCACCTTAATCTGTTGGGTCGTCTTCTTGTTGGTGTGGATGAGATTTCTAGCTAGAGAGCTCGTGGGATCCTATTGCTTTCATGCTTTATTCATTTTAGTAGTTATTGTAATTTAATACCCCTCATTTGTATTGAGGTGGAAGATGTAATTTGTAACCTTGTTTATTAGATTTACCTCATTCAGGGAATGAGTGTTGTAATCGTATTGTAAATTTATTGTTATTTGAAAATATGTGGTATCTCTTTTGCTTTGATGTAATTTATCATGTATGGAATGTATGTGTTCTTAATTTTTAAAGTAATTAAATGTGATGTTTTCAATTCATGTTTCTTGTTTGGGTTTTAAAGTAATCTGTCTCATAACCTTAGAGGTTGTTGGCAATGGGTAGTGAACTTGCATGTTATTTGTACTTAAACAAAAAAAAATAGTATGTTTAAGTAGTAAATTGCAACTTCCTCTAGGGTTCCGTGACGGGGCATTACACATGGTATCAGAGCCCGGGTTTGAACACTGGATACTCTAGGATAATGTGGAACCCATTAAGCTGTTAGTTGTGTAGGTTATACTCTGGGCACTATGATCCATGACATTGACCTAGGTGCTTTGCTCATTAGTTTATGATTTCCTTTTGGGTTGATCTCACTTGTTTACCTAGAATTTGTTGTGAGGAAGTGTAGGTCCAATGGTGTAGGAAGCCAGTGGAAAGGATAAGACCCTCGGTGTAGTGCTCAATGCACCCATATCCTTCCTACTGGAAGAATGCATTATGGAAAATTGTGTAGTGTGTCAATTTGGTCTGTTGTGTGTGGTGGACGACAACCAATTTTGTTGTAGTTTTCACCCCTTGCATGTCTTGTTGATGAATGCTTCTGTGAGGGTTAGTTAGGCCTATGAGCCTACCAAGAAGTGTGTTTTGATTGGTTTCCTTCTTGATGTATGACTCTTTCATTGTGTAAAGGGATGTGACCCTTGAGTGGTTCTTGATTGTGGTTGTAGTGTGTTTGTTGGGTGTGTTCCAAGTGCTTGTTGGGGTGAGATAGTCATAGGACCTCTTTCCTTGAGTACCTTAGTATGTCATTTTAGAGGGTTGAGTTTTCCAACCTTGACATGAGTTGTGGAGGAATGATGCCTCCTAGGTCTTGCCTTACCCTTCAGGATTGGAGTGATTCCCTTGGTTGAGAGTCTTCTAAGGTTGAGATCGATTACTTCTCTCTATCCTATGTTGCAAGTAAGCATGTTGGACCTTAGCTTGTTGGTGGGTTGTAGGTGACATGTGTTGCCTAAAATTACCCTTGCTTGGTTTCTCTGCTCATGTTGTGGGAAGGTCGGTTTGACCTTGAGGGTGCCAAGAAGCTCCTTTGGTGTACATTCTCTTATGGAGTCTTGTTGTTTTTCTTCACCATGCAAGTATCTGATGCATGTTTTCTTGAGCTTTACCTCATTGTGCACGTGATTGCTTGATTGAACCTATGTGGTTTTAGAGTTGCTTTTGCATGTTATATTATTTTGAAATTATGAAATATGGTAATAGAAAATGAATGATCATGTTGTTAGTTCATAGAGATTTGTGCATACTCTCATATGGTTGATGCATTTGTGTGAAAGTGATTGTGTGATGATGAAACCATGATTGCATTCGTGCCTATGCTAGAAATGTAAATATCTCTTGTTTTCTCTCTCTTTCCATTGGTTTAACAAAGATGTATGTCCTTGAGTGTGTGGTGTATTGAAACCCATGGTATGTTGTATCTTATGAGAAAATGATTATGTATTTATGAAGGTTTGTTTTATTAGATCAAACCTTGGGTAAAGGACCTAAGTCCCCAAGTTGCATTCATAATCATGGAAAATGTATAATATGAATAGAAAATCATTTTGCAGTAAGTAAGAGTTTAGAGAAAAGGGATTAGTGAAACCATTGCATGTTAATGATAATTGCATAATAGGTGCATCTTGTAGGTGAGGCCTATAGTACCCAACTTTATTGTTAATTCTTAAGAAATCATGAGATGTTAAATTATTGTACCTAGATTTAAAATGCAAAATGGTAAATGTATGTTGAAGTGTTGCATACCTTGTTTTGGGTAAACATTGTAATGCTATTGCACTATGTGTGGGAAATAAATGTGTTTATCATATGTGTGTAGTAAGGTGATTTACTGCTTGATAAAAGTGAATGTGAATGTGAGAGTTATCATGGAATTATTGATTTACTCCTTGTAGCATTGTGATATTTTGTATGGATTATTTGTGATGGACTTGGCTTTTAGGTTCATGAATTCTTGTATCATGGATTAGTATGTTGCTTTCTAGTGTCCAGGTGGACCCATGTGTGGCCTTGCAATGTATTTTGGTGATGTGTATTGGTGCATATGTGTATTATGTATGTTAATCCCTAGTTATGTGCTTTGGAGATTTGAGTTTGTGTACCTTGTCTTATGTCATGGTGTGTATCTGTACAAGATCATGCCACCTAGGCGAGGTCGTGGTAGAGGTTGTGGCCGTGTAGGTGGTCGAGGAGGTAATCAGTAGGATGCACCTCCTATTGTACCCATGCCATACATCGTGAGGAGCATCAAGCTTCTCAGTTTGTACTATTGGTTGGTAATCAACATTAGGATCCACCAGGGATTGGGGATGCTCTGTTGGGTTGTTTCTTGGAGGAGACTCTAGCTCTTCTGGGTCCAAGATAGGATAGAGATCATGATGCTAAGGGCGAGCAACAACAAACTTTGTAATCAAGGCAACAAAATCCTCAGTCCCAACGTGATAGAAGTTAGAAGTAGAAGAAGAGAGATCGAAGTAGGATACGATCTCATTGTGATAATAACAATCAGTCTGCTCAGAGATCTCAGTCAGCGTTCAGTGGTGGTGGTCCTCCACAACCTAGTGTATCTCCAGGTGTTCGGGGATTCAATAGAGGGAAAAAATGTTTCACTTGTGGTCAGCAAGTGCCTTCTCAGAGTGGACAGTATTAGAGTTCACAGTCTACCTTTAAGGGTAGTGTCTAGTAGTCGAGTGCACCTCCTGGAGGTAGAGGTTATGGTAGTGGTACTAGGTGTTTCGCGTGTGGCCAGTAGGGTCATATTGCTTGAATGTGTCCCAACAGGGGCACATATGGGTTTTCTCAGGGACAAATGGCATCTGAGCCGACAGTAGGAGATGCAAATAGATCGCATAGGGAATTTACTATGGTGGATAGCCATCAGGCCGAGCATCTGGGTGCAGTTTGTCCTTCGGCATCAGAAGTTGATCCTCAGGGATAGAGGTACTGAGTAGGTTAGGGTCTAGTTGGTTTGAGGGAGTTCTATCCCTATTTGTTTGCAAGATTCCAGGAGTAATCCTAACCCTAGGGGGGAGGATGTAGCACCCCTCCATTTTGCTCTTTTGATCGAACAACGTTCTTCTATGTACGCTTTATTTTGGTTAGCACTTTGACTATGGTACTTGGTTCTATTTGATCACAAATGTTAAGCGATGCGTATGTGATATTTTGATGTGATGGAATTTTACTTTGATGTTATCACAATGGCATGTTTTGAATTAGCGTAGCGGATATTTAATTAAAGATGCCTTATGATTTTTATTATATTGTAGATGTGAGACTCGTCAGTTAGAAAGTCTGTATTGGTGAAGGGGACAAGATTGTATCACTCACTTGTGAGCGCCCTACAATTCTGAGATTTCCTCTTCACGATGTGTTTTATTATATCATATATATGCATGTTTGATATACTCTTTGTTCACAGGTTGACAGGTACATGACAACGACTCCACCCAATTTCACAGGTTTGAGCGTGTCCATTGACCAATGGTAATTGATTGGGAGATAGTAGCTAGGTTTTTCATGTGAAGTCATCACCCTAGTCATAGTGTGTCGTTGGGTTGTAGTCGGGTTTAGTTGTTTTAGTGTTGTCCCTTTCACCTTGGTTATTTATTTAATTTCATATTATAAATGTTATTAAATGGTGGTTATAGTTAAAATGATAATTAAATATATCTGGTTGCAATGTTCAAATGTTATTTATTTTATTGATTAATTTAATTTAATTAATAAAATAATCTAATCTTGGATTATATTTAATTTATTGATTAATTAAGTTAATGGTGATAAATTAAATTAAGTTAGTTGTTTTGGCATTATTGGATATTTAGATTTAAATTAAAAAAATAAATGGAAATATTTTAAATTGCACTTTTTAAAAATTAATATGTAAAATAATTTCTTTACAAAATTTTGAATTCTTTTTGTAAAGAAATTTTAAATGCATGAAATACCAAAGCAATTTTGTTTTAAATTTTTTAAAAAAAGAAAATATCTCCAAATTTTCAATAAATTTGGTGGATGGGATATTTTTAGGGGTTTGACTAAATTTGGGGAAACTCTACGAGAATAAATTCAATTTCATATATTTTTTTTAATTTTCAATTTGGTGGAGAGATTTTTTGTGGCTTTGTTTGGATTTGAAGAAGGTTGAATTTCTTGGGTGGGCTGGAAAAAGATTTGGAAGCACCATTTGAATCCTTCAAACTTTTGAGAAAAAACCAGGTTCTTCCTTTGATTTGTTTTTTTTCATTTTGAAAGAGTTTCAAATTTCATTATGTTGTTAGAAAATTTGTAAAATTCTGTTTGAATTTCAATGAAAACCCATATAAATTTGTTTCAAAACTTGCAAACTTTTGTTGAAATTAGGGGAAAGGAAACAAAACAAGAATCAAACAATGGAAAAATTGAAAGAAAACCAAAAGAAAATTTATTTTCAAACTGAAACTCAAACCCAGTTGTTGTGTTGACAATTTTTTTTATTGCAAAATTTTGTTGAGCAATTGCACAATTTGACTGAAAATGGAGATTTTAGTTATATATTTATAAATATACCTCTGTGTGTGTGTGTATATATATATATATATATACATACAAGTATATTTTATAAATATATTGTGTTTTTTTTAAATTTTGGAAACAAATTGGTTTCCAAAAAAATTACATAGGAATTTTTTTTTCTATATAGGGGTCTGCCCTATTTTCATTTATTGAAAGAATTTAAAAAAAAAAAAATATTAAAATAATGCTTTAATGGAGTTTGTGAGGGGAGTGGGGGTTGCCCCCACAGTCACCCCCATGGGGGAGCGTTTCCCACATAGCGCACCCCCATTTGGGGGGAGGCTGCGTGGGCAGCCTGCCTCTCCCTTTTGGGAGGGGCCGCGACCCAATAATGTGTTTCGTTTTCTTTAAAAACAAATTAAAATTTTATTTTATTTTATTTTATAAATATATATAATATAATATATGTATATTATATATAATACTTTATATTATATATATAATGTATATATATTATATTAATATATAGTATATTAGTATATATATTATAATATGATTTAAATAATTATTTATTTTTATATATATATAATTTATATATATTTATGTATATATATAATATGCATTTATTGTGTATATATATATAATGTATATATATACTTTATGTATTTTTAAATAAGTGAATTAGTTGAATTTAAATGGATTTATTTAAATGATAATTATATATTTAAATATATTTATAAATTTGTATATACATTAAGTATATACTTATATATATATTTAATATATATGTGTATCTAAATATAGTTAATTTTAAGTTGATTATATTTATTATGGAAGTTGAAATAAAAATTGTTTTTGGTTTTTAATCAAATGATTTTATTTATCAAGTTGATTTTGATTATGTTGCATGATTGAGAAACACGAAGTTAAATCTTTGATTTTAATTTTCTCAACATTGTGAATTAAATTTTATTTATTTTTGAATAATCGCAAATAACGTTGATTGAGTTGATTGGATTTAGGAAATCCTAACATTAGTTTATTTAGTTGTCTGAAATGCTTTCTAGTGATGTTCTTGTTCATTCTCAGTGTTGGACAATTGTGTTTATTGTTATGTAAGTCTAATAGATTGGGTTTCCTTTGAGGTTGGGGGTTGTCATATTTCCTTGGGTAGTGCATCTAAATGTACCTATTGTTTACTTGATTTTCGCGAACGGAGATGGTTTGTGCCTCCTTTGGAAGGAGTGGATTAGGTGTTTTGTTGCCTCCAGGGTTTGGAGAAGGGTTTGACTTTTGTTGTCTCTAGTGTTTGGAGTGAGTTTTCATTATGTGTTCCTCCTAGAGTTGGAGTGGTTTTATCTTGTTGGGATGCACCTGGGATTCCCTTGGTAATTTATTTTGTTTGGTATGTTGTCAAGTAGAAGAGTGGATTCTGTTAGGGGCCAAAGCCAAAAGAGGTGAACTAGGAAACCTTCAGAGGTGGCTAATCAAGTGATAACTAAAACAATATACTTCAAAGTTTAGGTAGTTTTTCACACTAATTAAGATAATTGAGCCTCACTCATGGATGCAAGTGCTTGTATAGGCTTGGGATGAGTGGGAAGGCCTGGAATGGCAAGTTCATCTATCTTGTCTTTACGAGAGGTATTTGATTCTGCATGAGTGAGTATGGGTGCTAGGATTTGGTAGAGGCCACCAGGACAACTCATAGTGGGGGCCGAAGCCTATGAAGATTCCTAGAGGAGATCCCATGTCAAGCTATGAGATGACACTCTTTCTACAACAACAGTTGGTATTTTATTTTATGTGTATGGTCTTCTTATCATACTCGATCTATTTTATTTCTAGAAGCAATGTGACTTATGTTAATGATGTTAGAGTGGTACTTGTGTTATCCTTGTGGTTGTATGGTTTATGTGATTGGTTGTGTCAGTGTGAGTTAGCCTATGTCTAGGGGTTGATGGTCTTGTATAGGATTCCTTGTTACTATCTCCTAGTACGAGGGGTAAGCCTTTGACTATCACATGGTTGGGTGGAACGTGCACCTTAATCTATTGGGTCGTCTTCTTGTTGGTGTGGATGAGATTCCCAACTAGAGAGCTTGTGGGATCCTATTGCTTTCATGCTTTATTCATTTAAGTGGTTATTGTAATTTAATACCCCTCATTTGTATCGAGGTGGAAGATGTAATTTGTAACCTTGTTTATTGGATTTACCTCATTTAGGAAATGAATGTTGCAATCATATTGTAAATTTATTGTTATTTGAAAACATGTGGTATCTCTTTTGCTTTGATGTAATTTATCATGTATGGAATGTATGCGTTCTTAATTTGTTAAGTAATTAAATGTGATGTTTTCAATTCATGTTTCTTGTTTGGGTTTTAAAGTAATCTCTGTCTTGTAACCTTAGAGGTTGTTGGCAATGGGTAGTGAACTTGCATGTTATTTGTACTTAAACAAAAAATAATAGTACGTTTAAGTAGTAAATTGCAACTTCCTCTAAGGTTGCGTGGCGGGGCATTACAATCTTTATTTTGCATGATATTGTCTCTTTTGGCGCGTAGTACTCTTTGCCTCTTTAAATTTTACTTAGCTACATGTTGTTTGGGGGTTATAACTACCTGATCTGCATGGTCGATGTACTTAGAGTCCCCAGATCAAAAGGGATTTCCTTATAAACAAGTTTCCTCCAAATGTGATTGAATTCTTCTTTGAGTAAATAGTGTTTTCCTTTTTAGTTAGAGATCATGATTTTGAGTACAAGGATTGTGTAGTGTTAACTACTTCTTTCCTGTTCAAGTAACTTCTCTTAACTATTTCCGTTAGTATGGTGCATATAGTATTATCTAAGATAGTTGTAGTTAAAAGTATTATAGGGTTGTGATGAGATACTTTAGTTTAAGTATTGTAATTTAATTTTAAAAGAGCTGAATAATACAATTGGTTCTTTTCTAGTTATAAGATTATATTTATTAAATTGAATGGCTTTTAAATTTTTGGTTAATAAAAGTAAAGGATATATATATACATATATATTATTCGTAATGAAGAATAATCGTAGTTTTATTTTAAGACATTTAAATATGGCAATGAATTATCTTTTATAATTTTTAGTTCTAGAAGATTTAAAGATTGTATGTGATGGGTAGTCGTATTGTTTATTTTAAATGAAAAGATAATATTTAGGATTTTGTTTTTAAATGAATATGGAATTTATATTGTTAATTAGAGAAATTAAATTTTGAATTATTGATTCATGTGTAAGGAATCTTTAGTGTGTTTGATTGTTTGAAAGTATCAAAGTAAAAGTTTATTTGAATGTGATATGGTAATTCTTAGTTCTAGAGGCTAGGGAATTCTTGGAATGGTTTGTTTATTTTATGTAAGACATGGTATTCGTTTGGTATCATTATTTACAAAGTTGGCCTTGTTCCTTACTTAGTGTACCTATGTGGTTGATGTGATCATTCAAGTGTTTTCTTTTCGTGCTTAATGGTTTTTCTTTTGTATCTAATTTTGACTCGTGTGTACCTTTTCTTCTAGAGGTTAGAGTATTGATTTTAAAGAAAAATGAGCTTTTAATATTTGCTTATTGTTGTTTTATATACCATGATCTATTTTGGGACTCTACCATGCAAGAGTTATTTGTTACCTTTAAGATGTTTAAACTATTCTATGATTGAGCCACCGATGAGATATGTACTACTATGGTTTTGTTTCTTATGCATGATGGCAGTCCTTGGTATTTTTTTGATGTTGCGTCATGTTTATAGGAAGAGTGGCTTACAACAGGGGTTAGAACGCTAAGTGGTTGCCAAGGTAACCTATCGTGGGTTTTTGTAATTCAATGAAAACCTTAATAAATAAACTTGGGATCCATTAAATAAATAAAATAAATGAAATGCCTCACCTAGTACCTTAATGCTCGTTTAGATTAAAGGTAGTTTGAGAAGGCCTGGAATGGCTTGTCATCTACCTTTTCTTCCTGAAAGGTAATTCGAATCCACATGAGTAAGTCTAGGGGTCGGGAATTGGTAGAGACTACCAAGGTAACTCTAGATGAGGGCCGATAGTCGAGGAAGATTCACCAAGGTAACTTAGAACAACTATGTGATGACACTCTATCTTGAAGCATGATTGTAGTCTCTTGTGTAGAGTTAACTATTATTTTATGGTTGTCTCTAGAAGTATATGATGTGAATACATTGGTTTGATGTGGTCATGTCATTATGTGTAGTCAGCCATGTAATGCATGTTTTTGGTTTTTTATTTGATTGACTTCTAGACCTGAGATTATCTCCTAGCATGGAGGGAGTGGACCTTCGGGTTCTATGCGGTTGGGTGGAAACCGTGCTACACCTTCTATAGACATGCAAAATTAGCATTATTCATTCATCAAGTAAACCAGGCTTCACATGCATCTGCTCATTTAATTAATCAAGTTCACCTTCATCCATTCATCAGATAAATTAAATTTTTTAGGTTCATTCCTAAGGTTGTTCCTTTTAATCAAATAAATCAAACATTCATTTAATTGCATTTTCCATCCTTTTCTAATTTAAATAAATCAAGTATTTAAATCAAATAAGTCAAAACATCCTAATCATCATTAGGCTAATCTAATCCTGATTAAATTAACCTAATCATCCACTTGCACAAATAAATGAATTTATTGATTTATTAAAATCCCTATTTTCTTTCAACATGGCATCTTGGAAGAATATTCCCCACTCATGCATTTTTAGAATTTTAAATTCTGACATGTCCCCCACTCAGAATTTTAAGTTCTGACATATCCTCCACTCATGCATTTTCAAAATTTTAAATTCTAAAATGTTCCCCACTCAGAATTTAAAATTCTGAAAGTCTTTCATGTCCCCCCACTCAGAATTTTAAATTTTGACATGTTCCCCACTCAGAATTTAAAAATTCTAAAAGTCTTACATGTCCTCCCACTCAAAATTTTAAATTCTAACATGTTCCCCACTCAGAATTTAAAAATTCTGAAAGTCTTACATGTCCCCCCACTCAACAATTTTAAATTCTTGGCACATTGGCCAAAATGTGCTCACTCCTCAACCAATCAGAAGTTGACAAGTGGCCTCATCTCATTGGCCAATCTCTCATCAAGAAAAATCTAGAAATGGAAGTTTAATCCTCCACAATTTCATCTACATTTTACATGCAAAGTCACTCTCTTGATTTGAGAATTGATTTTGTTCTTCATCTCCATTGCATCTCATCATTTTAGCTTTGGGCAAGGATTGGGAAAGGGCTTCTTTCCACATCAAAGAAGCACCAATCCACTATGGAATAGGTAACTTGTTATTGTTTTTATAATGCTTTAGTTTTTCTATCTTCATTTGTTGCATTTCGAAGCATTCACAAGGTATTTCATAGGAGCATTTTGAAGGATTTGTGAAATACTAACCCTTGCATGAAGTTTAGTGTTTTGCAGATTTTAATAGATGCTTCATTCTGGTGCTAGAAGGAGGGAAAGTTGATATCTTTTCTTTATTAGATATCTATATTTTGATACATAATTGACTTCTCTATATTTCTTAGGATACATTTATTTGCTGGTAATGTGTTTTCAATATTAAGGAATTAATATCATCTCATTTGGCAATGATGTTAGTTCATTTAACATTAGGATTATTTCTTCTTGGTGTAAATGAATATGCCCACATACAACTGATGTTTACAAATGATTTGGGTGACTCATGAGGTTCTAGGAAATATACTGCACCGACTATTAAGGCTGTGGAATCAAAAGAAGAGAGCACATCTTTGTAACTATTCTTGTTCGAATGTCTTTAGTAGCTGTCTTTGTAGATATCTGTCTTGGCTCATAATGGCTATCTTTGTTTGTTCCTTTTTAAAATTATGATGTTTTCCTGCACATACTGTACTAACATAAATTTGCATAGGCGCACACTCATCACTTCTTGTTTGAACTTGTGCAACTTATGCACTGGTGAAAGGCGTCCTTCTATTTTCTTTTATCAAGCATCTCTATGTGTGACAACTTACCTTTTAGCCAGCTATAGGTTCGTATTTTATCTGCAAAGAAGTCTTCAAGGAGGCAAATAATTTTCAAAACCATTAATGATCCGCTATCAGATTGAATCTCATCTTACAAGGGGAAACCTTACTACCAGCTCACATGTCAGTCAAATTTATCACCCATCTCAAAATTTCTTTGAAGATTCATCAATATTGTTGCTGTCTAATCACTTTATTGACTCTATTGGTGACTTCATTTGCTATCTTTTTACTTACTCACCCATAAATATGTGTCATTTATTCTAGCGTGATTGTAGTAATTCTTACTTTGTACATTGCATTACTTGAGAACGCGTTTCTTAGAGGTTTTCCTTCAAAATGTTTGTATGTCTTGTTCATACACAAATGCCCAAGTTGATATGTGCTGAGAGATGATTAGAAATGAGATAGGGGATGCACTTTGAAGCTGAGGGATTATGTGTCAAGCTCCCTAATGTTGGGCGCAGACAATGCGAATTTCAAACTAGTTGCGTACATGGTGTTTGTTGAAGTGCTTCGACTGTTGGGCATCAAACTAACTAACATTCCGCAACAACAGGTAAGGAAATGGTAGATGTTTTTCTCTTTTCAAAGGCTTGGGAACATTGCATTTATTATAAGTTTGACGAGCATTTTCTATGATCATTTATCACATCCTTCAGTCAAACATCTTTTGAATATCACTCAGAGAACACTCTAGTAGACTAAAACTGATAGAACACATGTTCTTCCTTGGACAACCGAATTAAATACTTTCTACTCAGTAATACTTCAGCACTTCTTTAAACTAAATCTTTAGGGAAGTAGCTGGATTAGGTAATCCATAAGACCCCATTTACTGTGTACATGGTGACAGAGTGTCTTGAATAATGGTTTCTCTAAATGCTTGCGAGCTTGAATGAATGGTTGCGCACTTCTTGACCTATTTTATTTTTTATGGCTGTTTCTCATTAATATTCTCTTTTTCTGTGCTTAATCCTACTATTCAAATGATTGCACAAGGATTGATCCAATGAATGGTTGCACAGGAGTTGAAAGCAATAATTTCTGACAGAAATTTATGAGGGCAACATAACAGGCAGTAGCTTGAAAGTTTTTTTTATATACCTTCATTTTTCATATGCCGGAATAGTCCAGCTATTAGCACTACTCTCCAATAATTGGTTCGATGTTTACTTCACACATTTAATGTGCCTTGGATGAATGCGTCAAGTCTACTACCTTGTTAAGGCATCCTATTTGAATCATTTCATTTGACCACAGTCAGTCGCTATTTCTTTATGGGCCATTTAAGTCCTTGCCATCCTCCGTGTGTCTGCTTAAAGTGTTCAAGGTGGTTGTTGTTGCCTCTAAAAGTCACTTAGATATCTGTCCTTCAGTTGCAAGTTTCTCCTTGTAAGGTTGTTTAAACTTTATTATGCGTAGATCTGAAATAGTTCTTAACTAGCTATGGCACCTTGTGCAATGGGTACGCCAAAGAGGTGTGGAAGATGAATTAGGAAAAAAATAGCTTTTTTTGCACACATTTGTGTAGTAAATAAGATCATTTGATAGGTCATTTAGAAAATGATTTTAATATTAGTATTAATTTTTTTAATTTTTTTATTATAGAATAATATTATTATGTATTTTTAATTTTTTTTATGTATTAGCTATTATATTAATATATTAATATTTATTATTTATGTCATTATTTATTATTATATTTTTATATTATCTATTATTAACTATTGTATTAACTATTATATTGTTATATAATATAGCATTATATATTAAAAACTAAATTATTTATTATATATTTAAAACTAATTATTTATTATATTTTATAAGGGAAAGGATGTCCTAATGTTAATACCTAAATGTGCTTGTTATTAGGGCATAATTTTCATTTTAATAAATATACTATATTAATTATGCTAATTTATACTTAACTATGTAGGGTAAAGGATGTAGAAATTTTAAAACCTAAAAAATACATTATTAATTATGTTGTAATTTTAAAACCTAAATTTGATCATTATTAGGATCTTTGCGGTAATTTCCATAAACATATTCTAAAACCCTCGTCAAAACTTTATTTTTGTAACTTTTGACTCCCAACATTTAATGAGGGCCAAAATATTTTCCACTGAAATTATGCGAGTTATGGAAAATAATGTTTGTGAGACAACACCTACAAAAATAAATCCCACACCCAACCATGGTCCACAAGGTAAGAGTTTCCACCACAAACTTTTCTAACTAGCACTTGCAACCATAGGAGGTTCAAGGGAGACGCCGATAGGAAACTAAAGAAAAAGCATTAATGAATTGTTTTAATATGTAGTTGGTTGTGTTAAAATATATTTTATACACATATGCATTGTATGATAAAAGTAGGTACAATCTTTTGGCGGATTTGTTATCTATAAACAACAAAATCTGTTTGAACAATTTATAGCAAGTATGCATAAGTCAAATTTACATAAGAGCATCCATTTGTCTTTTTCAAAGAAATGGAATTGTCTAAGAAGTGAAACACAATGTTAATTAGATTTCTTTGAACAAGTAGTTTCAAGTTTGTTGCAACCACATGTAGAAGATATCTTTTCTTTTCTCCACTAGCGATCAACCACCTATAGAAGCCAAAATGTGTAATTGATTAGTTTTAGTATTGATACGCTATTCAAAAAGGGGATATAAAAAAATTGTATAACTTTGAGATTGTAATAAATTGTACATACCTAAAAATGTTGTGAGAGCAAGCGTAGGAAAGCTTCTTCTTTCTTCCTAATAATTTTGTATGGATTTTATTTATTTATTTTGGAGTAGCAATCAAAATAGAATGCACACTTTATGCAAAGACCATTTATGGATTTGACTCTAGACATTGCTATAAATGTAAGGCCTTATCTCTCAGTTGTACCAATATTGATTGTGGCTTTATTTAGTATAAGGCCTTGTGATTTGTGTATAGTGATAGCCCATGCCATGGCTTGTGTAATAAATTGTACATACCTAAACATGTTGTGAGAGCAAGTGTAAGCGAGCTTCTTCTTTCTTCCTAATAATGTTGTATGGATTTTATTTATTTATTTTGGAGTAGCAATCAAAATAGAATGCACGCTCTATGCAAAGACCATTTATGGATTTGAATCTAGACATTGCTATAAATGTAAGGTCTTATCTCTCAGTTGTACCAATATTGATTGTGGCTTTATTTAGTATAAGGCCTTGTGATTTGTGTATAGTGATAGCCCATGCCATGGCTAGTGATATCTATCTACAGTTGTTACATGTTATTAGATATATTGGTATAGTTTTTGGGTCGATTCCATCCCATGGTGGACCACTATAGGTATTGAATGTGACTATAACAGATGCAGACAATGTAGGTGGTTTTGATCTAGCAAGATATACCAATATCTTTGACCTGTCCAAGCGATCCATTTACTAGTCCAACTTGGATCCATAGGTTTGTTGTAAGCATTACACAATGACATTTGATTATTAATACCTCTTGGGGAAGTTGCTCGTCACTATTATTGACACCTAGTTTATACCTAATGTTAACTAATAGCAATATGTAAAAAAACATGCAGAAGAAACATACAATAAAGTTGCATTGTTTTTACAATGTATCAAAGTAGTTGAACAATAGAAAGAAAATATAACCCATCTTACATTTAATTGCAATGAATTTAATAATGACAACAAAATAAGCCATTATATAACTATAAATATTAACACTTGCAAAATAGTTAACATATGCATAAAATGTACAAGAATCAAGTAGGGGTTCTGTCATAACAAAATTGAATTTTTCCTTGCAACTTAAACTCACAGCCATACTTGATGATTTAATAGACTTCAAAAAGTAAATCAAGAGAAGGGATGAATTAGGCAAGGATTTCTATCATGTACTGAACATATAGAACTCATTTATATAAGCGATCCCATCTTTTTTCTTCGTATTTCTGTCATGGTGATGTTTACTTAGTTCTCCTAAGATTTATGTAGAGTCAGACTATGTAACTATACCTATTGCAATTCCACTTCCTATGACTAATATCTATTGCCAATTCTTTTTATCATATATTTTTAAAATAGTATGTGTAAATCAAGCATGGATGAATTCAATATTGGAGTCTTCAGCCTTGGTGCCATAAGATTATAGAAATCAATCTATATTCAAATCATAAAAGTGATAAAAAAAGAGGAGGTTAGGGAATACCATCTGACATCAATGTTGTACCATCTAGAAAAAATGACTGAGTTTCATTAAGAAAACAAATGGCGAACCCATAAACACAAAAAATCCCCAATGAGAACTAGGATGCCTAGTCTGATTTAAAAATCTGCATTCTAGGTCTTAAACAAACGAAAATTAAAAACACTGTAGAGAGCAGTAGGTATGTTATTTGAAGAATTTTGGTAAGTGAACTAGATCCAAAAATCTGCATTCTAGGTCATAAAAGTTCTTGTTGTTCTTTATAGAAAGAGTACACTTTAAAAATACCATTGAATGGAAGTATAAATTTTGCAATTTAAAGACTTGAAGTATATATTCCAAGATAGTTTTAACTTTTATTTGTAATGTCAATAGATCATAGACTTTTATTTATGTTGATTGAAGTCATAAATTTTCATAGAAACCATAACTTTATGAAATATATACTTTGAAATTGCATTCAAAGACAAGGTTTTGTAAATTTTAATGATCAGATTTAATGCACAGAAAATTAATTCAAAAACAGACAATAGCACAACAGATACCCTGGGAAAACCCTCCTCTTGAGGGAGAAAAAACCTAGCAACAAAGATCTCTTATATATATATATAGATAGTGGCAGCAATTCGTTTTACAATGGGGCCATACTTAAGCCTAATATTCAGCACCAATACACAATGCAATATCAGATAATAATCTGATCTTCCTTTCAATCTAAATCTGCACTTAGAGAAAATTCCCAACCTGCTCTTGAATACATTCGCACTTGAATGGAATAAACTTGATGATGGAAAATGATAAATAGAACTCCTATATATACAAATCCAAGAGACACCTCCTTCTATAAAGCAAGTTGGCCAAGCAATGAATATATGTCTCTCACAAAATAAATGTGAACAGTCAAATAGAAGTCATCCTCATATGAAATCGCGCCAATGTTGAAGGAGGTCGGCCTTGGATGAAGACGTGTCTTTATTTCTTTAATAAATTTGAGTCATATAAATTAAATAGCCTTATGGCTATCATTTAATTTATCATGCTGGGATATCAAATCTTGAAGCTGCTTATTATTAACAGGTTTTATCTCTGATGTAAATGGATTATGTGCATGATTTATTCCAAATGTTTTTTCTTTATTGTATAAAGCTTAAAGCAACAAATAGATACAATAAAACCATAGCAGTTAGAGTTAGGTTCAGAGAAAGCAACAGCTGACTAACCCACTACCGGCTTGATAACAGAGAATGATCCATGTGGACAATTGCATTGCCTAAATGCCATAACATTCACAACCATAAGAAATTGTGCAATAATTCTAAAGGCTGCTTGTAATATTTTAATTATTGTCTATTCCGCTACAAACACTGTAGAATCCATGATATGAAAAAAACATCAAACTCAATTTAAAAGCAAAAGTAGAGGGTGTAATAAATTGGTTCAGTATACTTTATCATATCTTCCAAGTTCTAATATAAATAATTCTGTTTAGCGCATGATTTGTTAGAAAATATTTTTTGATTGATTTCCCCTGTGGAAGCTTCTACCACAAATTCTTGTCGACAGGGTTGTAACCTACTCTTCGAATTAGTCCCTGCCCCATATCAATGATTTTCAAGAAGCCTTCAAATAACAGGACAAATTTCATTAAAGTATTTTGAGTACAGTGCATTCATCCAAACTCTTTTTAAATGAATCAAAATGAAATAGAATTTAGTTCATAATTGAATATGTAGAAAAATGGTCCATGCCTCCTAAATTGGTCACTCTCTGCCCAGTCAGATAATTCAGATAATAGGACTATGATTTCAAGAAGAAAAATGTGTGACAGAGAATACAATAAATTTCATTTTCACTAATGTAAAATATCAATCTATCACAGGTAAAATTGAATGCTTCATAAGACTAACATTGAAGTCTATAAATGTTTAAGGAATGAGGTTAAGATCAAATAATTACTTTTCAATTTTTTAAAATTTAAAGAGACAAGAATTCATATATCAGTGTTAACACTTACAAAATAGTTAACATATGAAAAAAAATGTTCAAGAACAAAGCAGGGTTCTGTCATAACAAAACTAAATTATTCTTTTCAACTTAAACTCACAGCCATACCTGATCATTTAATAGCCTTCAAAAATTAGCGACAACGTTGACAATAAAGAGAAGCATATTGACAGAAAGAAAATGCAAAAAGGAAAATTAAAATAGATAGATAGAAGCAGCCGAAAATAAATGGACAAAATGAACAGCTTCTGCAAACAAATAATTGTTTCACATAATAATACAAATGTCAAGATGGAGAAGGGCCAAAGTCAGGGCAAAAATATCACGAATGCAAATTAAATTGTTAAAAATCCCACCAGATTGACACTAAAACTCTAAACTATCACTATTAATTCTAAATACAATTGAGGAAAATCACTCTTCCACATCTCTTTCATAAACTGTAGAACATCACCACATTTAAAGGACTATTCAACACGCTTTTGGAAATCTGACAATATTGGTGTTTGAAACTTTTTTGGGAATCAAACATGCATAGAAGAGCAAATAGTATAGAAACCAACAGTCGTATGTATAATATGTTTGAACATGGCCCATTGTTAAGAAGAGCGAGTGAGAGTGGGAGGTTGTTGATATGCAAACATTCAATAATGTATAAATCACTGATATAATTTGAATATGACATCTCAAAAATTTGGACAACCCATCCCCAAGTTTGTTTCAATCTTTGTTGGATTCATCAATTAAAAAACATTGTGCACATTTAGAAATTAGAATAATTGAAATTGATCTTATAAATCGAAGGGCCATAATGGAAGGTCAAAACCATAAAAACAAGTTTCTTGTATCATTCTAAAAATGATTCAGTATACTAATAGTAAACAAAATCTTGTAGATCTAAAAGCATCCATTAACATAATATAGAATTCAACCTTAATGTATGCACAAATATACCAAGCTGGCTGTTGTGATCAACATAAACATATAATTATGCACACATATGTATCAAAATGGCTGTTATGCTCTAAACACTATAATAACACCTGAAATTCCATGGACAACAGAATGTTCGAAAAATTCTACATTATCTGTAAGTATGAATTTAGTAACACTTACTTTGGGGAGCTGCTTAATTTTTGTGCAAGATGAAAGTTAGTCTGTTCACATTTTATTCATGTCTATCACCATCCACTTTACTGCTCATGGCAGGTTTACAAAAGTAAAATGTGAAATATTTTATTCATGTCTATCACCATCCACTTTACTGATCATGGCAGGTTTACAAAAGTTAGTCTGTTCACATTTTACTTGTCTACCATTGTCCATTTAACTGCTCATAATGCGTTTACAAATTTTCAGAGACCAAATCAATTTTTCCCCAAGAATGCAAAAAAGACACCATTTTCTCACTCTTAGACACTTGTTTTATCTGAGTCAACCAACAATATGAATTTGAAAAGTTAAACGTGGAATTCTTAAGTATTGTTATGCTAGAAATGATCACATCTTTCAGGTTTAGAAAGGAACAGAAAACCAAATTGGACGTTACCTATGGCCACATAGATATTGATTCTTACATGATTGCATGCAGTACCCAACATCCCAAAATGAAAATGTTGATAGTACACTTGACCTGTGGAAGGATGACCATAGATAATTGTAATTTATATGTGTTGTTTACTTTGCTTGCAAGGATGACCATAGATAATTGTAATTTATATCACTAATCTTATCATTCTATTACTGGTTTGCAAGTGATTTTATCTTATCACACTCTAGCTCAACCATGAGTGTCCTCTTCATCTGTCATCTTCAGATTCAACACTACATCAATAGATTTGGGGGTAGGCCATAAGATCTCAGTTGCACAAATTTGCTTGAACATTTTTATTTCAAAATAAGAGCTAAAGAGGTTCAGGTAATCTCATCTATGAAGAGTTACCTCAAACTACCATACACCCTCATATGTTATTTGCAACTTGGAAATAACACCCATTTTTGTGTTTTTATTTAAGCATTGTTCCTCTAATTAGTTGTTCTAATGGTTGCCACTTTACAGTTAATGCTATCCAAATTAATGAATGAATTTAGTTGGTATTATTTTGCTAATGCTCTTGTTGATAGTAGGCTGAGCCATAGAGACTTAAGAAGTAGAGGATGGAGAAAGGGATTGAATGATGAAAAGTGGAGAAGTGATTCTGAGCTTGGAAGGAAGCCTAAAGTCAGTGATTTGAACAGAAAAAGGTTGCCTTTGATGGATGTTAGGATAATTATATATGTGTATTTATTAAATACACCTATACATACTACAAATAAAAAATCCTTGTAGACATATACATTACAGATACTCTCATATCTAGAACTCCCTGTTCATTGGATGAGTTGTTGGCGAAGAAACTGTGCATAGTTTGCTACACCAAAAGAGCATTCATCAAATAACAACTATGGGATATCAAGAGACGAAGTCGTATTGGGGATTTTTATTCAAGCCAGCCTCTTTCCTTCGCTACTGGGTGAGGCACAACCTTTCATTTGGGGTTTTGAAACACCCCTCCCCACTTATTCATTGGCTCTTTTTCCTTGAGTAGATAAACCGCTCATGCAGCCTCTAGGTGCTGTGATTGGTAACAAGGGTAATTCAACTCCCCATTTTCACTTGCATGTTTCAACAAGTGGGGTGAAGAAATCCAAAAAGTACAAGTTAAATGTAAAACAGATGAAAAGGTCTCATTTTCACAGCCCTAAACAAGGACAGGATCATGATACTCCATGTCTATCTGAAGATTTGGATTCTGGAACTATCAATCTAAGATTACTCTATCTAAGTTCTTGATGAGAACTGGAATGGCTTTGTGAGACTAGGAAGAGGCTTCCAGTGCATGTACTAAAATGATATAAATGTAGAAAAGCTATCTAAGATTACTCTAATCCATAAAACAAAATATTCCAGAAACCCACATCCAATCCCAACAAACTCCTTTATTCAAGAAACGGGGAAAACAAAAACATAAATTAAACAAAAATAAGTGGGATGAGATAACAAAACCTCTTAAATCAATTAGCAATCCAGAGGGAGTTCACCCTATGGACAATCCAGAAGAGAAGTGTATGGAGCTCAATCAGAATCTACTATTTGTGTGTACAACAATGCTGCTTCAGAGACAAATGACATACTAAGAAGAAAATATAAAAGAAAACTTGCAACGCTATACAAATGACATGAAAAATGTGCAGTACCATTTGAAGATCACTTGCTCAACTCCAAAGCTTATAGAATTTTCCACAGCACAGTCTATTTATAAGCAGAGGCGATGATGAAGGGTGGCTAATCTTGCTGACATAGAAGATATCTTCTAGATTTAATCTTAATGAGATTAGACTAAGAAATTAAATGGCATGGTGGAGTGTTTGGACGGTGGAGTGTTTGGAGCATATTTGCATTCAATTAGGGCATGATGATAAGCAGAAACAACCTAGAGGCAAGTCCTCTCACATTGATGACTATCTATATTTCTTAAAACCTCCACTGCCCTGGCTCCACGTCCTCCTTGCTTGTCTTCAAAAGCAACCTCAAGGCTTCATTCGGTTGTTCATTTTGTGCATAGTCCACAATCATACCTGTAGAAAAAGGTGATCAAGTGGTTTTTTGGGCCTTAAAATGGTTTGCACGGCGTGTGAGACAGGTTTACCGATGGCCTATGGACTGGCAAGTCCACAATAAAAGCCTATCAGCTAATTACACTATTTAGAAACTAATTATTATAGTGACAATTCTAATTAAACCAAATCCAAACCATAAAAAAACATAATTATACAATTTACATGCAAAGCTTTACCCACATAACCTTGGGGAATACCTATTTTGGCTAAAAATAGCATTTATGAACATTGGCGTTTGCCTTGCCCTTTCCTGGGACGGGAAGAAAGGTGAACCGCTAGAATTGCCCTTTACCAACTGAGCTATTAAACACGTGGGCCCACTAGATAAATGATTAACTCCCGAGAAGTTTCAATGCTCCAATGCGAACTACTTATATTAATTAAAGTAATAATCCCGAACAAGGGCAAAAATGATAAAAATAGTTTGAAACCTTATTTTTAGCTTGGTCACCCCGTAATTTTCAGTTTAATAAACATACTTTAAAACCCTTTTGGAAACCTTATTTTGAGGCTGCAGCATGCCAAAAATACGCGAGGAAGAGTTTGGAGGAGCAGAAACCAATAGCGGCGGGAAAGCAGAAATGAACGGCGAAAAATAGCCGGAAAAATGGTAGCGGCGGTGATGCGGCGGGGAAAGCAAAAAAATACGGTGAGAAAACAACCGAAAAATGGAAAAAAATGGACGGCTGAGATTCATTTTCCTGTCAACCAAGCCCTATCCTTTGTTTTCCACCGTTGATAGACAAAATGAGCTTTGAAAGCTCATATAGGACACACCTTCGGCATAAAAATCTCCTTTACGCGCAGACCTATACCTTCTAAAATCTGCCTAGTCTATACTACCGCTTTAAAAATTGGCATTCTAGATCAAAATGCATTTATTGTAATTTTTTATCCTTTACATTTGGCAACTTGTAGATTTAGACTTGGTAGATGAATTTGATCATTTAGCCATATTTGGCTTTAAGGAGTGACATTGGTAACCTATGCAATGCTTCTTTTTCATTAATTCTCTCAAGCTATTATAGCCAACATTTGAAATTAGGAGAGTGTAGTCCTTAAGAGTTGACAAAATTTGATGAACTTTTAAATTTTTATTTTTTACATCATCGTGATTATCATGCTAGTAAACATTTGAGTTTGATGATGATACTTTTGGAAAGGTTTGTTCTTTGAAGTAGATTCATTATTAGAAATTTGTGATGATGTTTTTAAAGACCCATCCTTCGTGATTAATTGAGTTATTCAACTAAAATCATGTCATCATTTAAAATTAACCATCAAAATAAGTTTAAAATTTTGATCCTCACATAAGTATCTCTTGTTTAATAGGCACAAGGTACAAATAAAGGAAAAAAAGGTGAAGGTTGATATCAAAGTCAAACATTGGAATCAAGCAAAAAATGAAGGAAAATGAAAGGAGGAGGAATGAGGAGGATATTTTGAAAAATCAAAGTGTTTTTAAACGCTTTATGTCTTTGTTTAACACTTTTTCACGAAATTGTTTATCTTTTCATTTTAGGACACTAATTTTCATTTGGGTTTAAAAAGAACACTTTGGTTTTTTGCAAAGGCTAAAACGAACTTTAGGATCACAAATTACTAGATTTTGTTTGGGATTAACAAATTGAACAAGGCAATTTCTCACACTTCATTTGGTGCTCTATAAAATGAATCAAATCATTGCTTTGAAGGATAAAACGAATGTGTGCCTTCATTGTTTTGTAATTATTTACACAAAGTAATATCATAAAAAGACGTATGCGCTTCTCTCATGCCTCATGATGATCTTGAGAATCAAAAGGCTTTTGGCGACATTAAGTTGCGTAAATAATTGCCCATACACACTTTGATTTGGGTTTAAAATTGAACAATATCTTGTGCGAGTGTGTGGGGGCATTTTTGTGTATATTCTCTTTCTTTGTGCCATCAAAATTGATCAAGTTACGGATTTTGTCTTTACTCACTTTTGTTTATCCTAGAGGGCCTACCTTGGGGAAAAAGTACTCACCCAAGGGAACGACTCAACCGGTAACACTCTAAAGCCAAGAGTATTTCCAGCTGGGATATAAATATGGATATTGGAAGAAATTCCAATATCACGCTGTTGACTCTGACAAGATGGATCCGAAAGGGGACTCTTGCCATGTTGGGTCAACTCCTATGAACGGAAAGTCCTTATTAAAACCCATGTGCTAGAATTTTCCAAAATCCTTAATCTATTTGTTGGTGCAAGAACGGTCATTTTGAAGCCACCCCACACTTTTATGGTCTTCTAGTAGAAATGGAAAGCATGCCATTGGAGTTTCATGGGTGTTGATGCTTGGCTACCCCGATTGACGTTAATGAGCCGTGGAGGGGAGCCAGTTGGGTCAAGCATCTAACCATTCACTAGAGATAAGCGTAGCTGGACTTGTCCAAGTGGGAATCCAACAAATATTGTCTTACACATCCATAGGGTTTTTACTTGTTCTTGGTTTGAAACCATAGTGCTTTATTCGAAAACATTTGCAAACAAACATTCAACATGCTCCTCAAAATTTCAAACCCTTTAGGAGGCAAATATCATTGACCAAATTCTCGTGTTATTACTTGCCCTTGGGATTACATCCTTAGAGGTTTCTGAGCACTTGAATTTACATCTCAATTTTCCCCCTAAAGTTAAACAATAGGTAACCTTTGCCTTAAATTTCATCAAAGTTTTGCATAATATAACTTGTGAAATAAGACGAAGTTGAGGCATTGGACATTCAGTTTGAAATTTAATCAAGAGTGTGTTTGTGGTAAAAGTAATTCATTAAGCAAAGGTTAAAAAAAAATTGGATATAGATTTGTTATTCTAACCATCTTTTCTATTGTGACTATATAGATTTCTCATTTGACAAATTTTGCAATATTTTTGGCACGATTGATCATGGACTTGCTGCTACAATAGCCAGCTTCGATCCTTTTAGAGAGGTATGCGAAAGATTACAGTAATATAGATTGGTTATTCTAACCATTTTTTATAGTTTGCATTACCAATTCATCATCATTCAGGTTGTTTAGATTAATATAGATTTGTTATTCTAACCATCTTTTCTATTGTGACAATATAGATTTCTCATTTGACAAATTTTGTGATATTTTTGGCACAATTGATCATGAACCTGCTGCTACAATAGCCAACTTCGATCCTTTCAGAGAGGTATGTAAAAGATTACAATAATAAAGATTAGTTATTCTAAGCATTTTTTCTATTGTATGTATTTTAACTGCTAGCTTGATGGTTTGTATAGGTGCTTGTTAGTCCAAAACGTGAATGTACTACTCTTGTGGAAGACTGTGCCCTGAATGCCTCCAATAGGAAAATTTTGTAAAATTTCAATTTTGAAATGTGAAACAATGTAAGAAGGGCATAATTGTGTAGTGAGACAATTCGATAGTAACTTATTGTAATTAATCGAGCTACAACCGGAGGTTTTCTTCCTGGTTCTTTCCTACTCGGTATGCTCGTTTGAACCAGGTTTTGTAATATCTCCTATTTATATATAATAAATTACATTCATTAAGTTCATATATAACTTTGACATCTACTATGCTCTTGTCCACATGAAGAGTGCACCATACATGTTATAATTTGATAATAGAATATCCCTTGATGCTATCTAAGTATGTATTAGAAAACACAAATCATTAAAAATTAGGTTATAATATTATCTTAGTCATCTGTCAAGGTATTAAATTTACCAAGGATTCCTAAAGTGGGAAAGAAGTTTAAATCAAGATGTAATGTTATTCAAACCTCTTTAACCTTTGTGATTGCACAATAATAAGGTTTGTAGGTGTGAATGATAATAGCATGTGGCATAAACATATTAAGAAAGAGTTGATCTCAACATAATGAATAAAACTAGATTCTTTATCATACTTAACCTATCACTTTTATGGTAGTTTTTTAGAACATGGTTTTATTATTATTATATTGTAATACTATTTAAGATGACAATTACAATTAAAGATGACGCTTGTTATAACCTTAACAACACAATTACAATTAAAGATGGCGTTATAACCACACAAGCTTGATCCAACCTTTAGCACTTACAATTACAAGAGGATCATCCCTGCAAACGCATCTCATACGCACGTGTTGGAACAAATTGCTTGGTCATATATGAGTTAGGAATGAAAGTTGCACCACTTTGCAACTTTACTTGCATCCGGCAACTTTTCCCTCATCTGAAAAGTCATCACCATTGGAAAACTCCTTGAGATAGCAAAAACTGAGAGAGGTTTTCGTAGATGGTCCCAACACGATCACGTAGCCTCCGACGGAGTGTCTGTATGCCCCACGGTCTCCGAGAAATAGCCCTCCAAATATTGCTGCCTTTTTAGCACTTTGGACTCTTAAGGGAAATCACGGCCCAATGTAGCTGTAGTGATTCAAAGCATATTTGGGTACAAAAGAGACCATCCCTCGTAACCTGCACTCATACCTGATGTGTTGGAACAACCGTCTGTTGTAGGAGTTTGAATGAAAGCTGTACCACTTTGTAACTTTATGACCGCTGGATCCTGCAACTTTTCCCTCATCCTAAAGTCATCACCATTGGAAACGCCCCCAGCAAAAGCGGAGGTTTCATGGCCCCCAAATGTGAAGTCTGAGGTGATCCCACGTCAAAAGTATCTTAACATGGACTTGGGACTCTTAAGGAAATCGGGGTGTATTCGATTGGGTATGTAAAAAGGGACATCCCTAGCATAAACATACCCATCTGCATGCTTGGAACAATATTATTGTAGGAGTTGCTAATGAAAGTTGCACCACTTTGCAACTTTGCAATCGCTACATCCGGAAACTTTTCCCTCATCTGAAAAAGTCATCACCATTGGAAAAACGGTAGATAGCAAAAACTCCAGAGAGGTTTTCGTAGATGGTCCCAACATCACTTAGCCTCGTGAGTGGATATTTATTCAATGTGAAGCAATGGTTTGAGTTTGAAAGATGTGTAATGCAATGTAATCAATAATATGAATAAATTTTTAATTATTAGTTATGTACTGTGAAGTAATTGCATAATTGCTTATGTTGACTTTGTAAAAACTATATTGTAATTGAAATTTTTCATCTATCAGCATCTAGTTGTTACTTATGCAATGTGAGGTAATGCTTTGAGTTTGAAAGATGTGCAATACAATGTAATCAACAATATGAATAAACTACATAATATAACCATTCTTTTTATGCTATTGTACATCAAGATATTTAACCATTGCTCACTTGATTAAAATTTCAAAGAGTTTAATTATGCACATGAGGAGGCAATTAAATTTTGATTGTCAACTTCTATATATGAAATTATCCAATAATCAAGTGTATGTCCATATACAAAAATGGCATCAATGCCAACTCAAACAAAATTTTACAATATGTGGCATATGCCATCTCGGTATCTATTCAATATTTACATGCCAAAATGTCTATCTCATTCTAAACTACTGGTGGATCATCAAAATGGAGCCTCTTTGAAGCACTCGTTGCCTCTGAAGGTAGCTGCACAAGAAAAAGTCAAACCACAATTGAGATTAGTTATACTATATAATTTAAAATCGAATAATTAACATCAAAATCAATATACATTAAATTATAATTGAACTCTAAAATTGTAATCTTGATTACCTGAAATATCCGTCTCTTCAAAGGGTCAGGAGTTCTAGAATATGCCCCTCTCAAAGAACCGACCAAACCATCTTTTGTAATTTCAATCTATATAGGTGAACAAAAACATAAAACTAATCCAAGTTAGCATACAATTGTCAGTAATAGGAACATATAAATACCAAACACAAAATAAAATGAACACATACTTCTTTAGATGTTTCAACACCTCCTCCTTGAGCTGCTTCAACACCTACTCCTTCAACTGTTCCAATATGTACTGCTTCGGGTGTTGTGGCCCTTGTCAACAAGGACGTATAGCTCATAATTCCCTACACATAAAAATGAAAAGTGCATATGAAACTACCAATTTATGTCGATGTATGTATAATCAATATAAGATCTTAAAATTCTTAATTCAATCAAATTTGAGTTCAATTACCTTGCCCTTATCCAACATTACACTTCCATAATCTGGACAAGGTTGCACCTCACTCGCAGAAGGCATTTCCTACAAGAGGAAAATAAGATAAACATATAAGTTATTATATAATTTCATTTTAATTACAATTCAAAGGACAAGAAAGTATACAATAAATAAATGTAAATGAATGAGTGCAAAAATATATATTGTGTGCGTGTCCAGACCAAATGAAATGGCCCTCGGGTGCTATCCGTCACATTTGTCAGCTCCTCCTCGGACATCAACTGTTAAATAGACCATGTAAATAAATATTAGTACATTATACTATCTCTTATTAATATTCATTTAAAAACAAATGCAAGTTATAAATTCACAACTTAAATTTTACCTGTGTCACGCCTCCAATGTCCCCCTTTCTAGCAGGAGAGGACTCTGTATGGTGTGCTCCACTCCCCTGCGTCTGATCTATAATATCCACATTGTGGAAGTCATAATCAGAAGTGTCTAGGGGATGCTCGGCAGGCTCTACAAGAGGACCCAAGCATATTTGGCGGCACATGGAGCAAGTATGTGGTACACAAATATGTGGACCTGATGAGGATGATGCAGCAGCACTCGAGCCATCACCAACATCACTAGAATGTGGCTGAGCTACTAAGAAGCATGCAAAACCAAAAGACCACTCAAAGAGTGAATAGCGTGGATAGTCTGTGTGGCCGCATCCTGCATAATATCTGGATGGTATACTAGAGGTGGCAGAGGAAGGCGAGGGAGGGGAACATGTGGGCGGGGTATTACTCTAACTGGCCCCTTTTCTATCCTGGGGCATACCTCCACCAACACCCTGGAAGGATCTAATGTCAAAGTAATTGACATGATGCCCTAACACAAACTCAGCATATAATTTTTTTATAAAGTAAAATGGTACATCCAAATTGTTGTTCGGTGGTTTCAAAAAAACCATACACCAACGATCCCAAAAGTTTTCTACAATGTCTCTATGAGTGCACCATTTTATAGAAAGTTTTGTTTTATTAACATTAACCGGCAAACCGCGAGGGGTTAACAAATAAAGAGGCTATTTGGGCTTTGGTTATTCCAAGATCTTTCACATCATCATAGGACAATCCACATGCATAATATTCTCTCATGTCTTCTCGCCATGAATGAAAGGCATTATGTTGTGAGGAGAGGGTTTCTATATTTTTAATTATTTCATTCATTGTGTTTGACATCGAAGATAATCGAGGGACTCTCATATAAACTTTAGAAATGCCCCTTAATTGTTGCAATTTTTTAGAAATTAATTCTTGAATTGATGGCTGTGGAGGTGGTGGAGGTGGTGGTGGTGGAGGTGGAGGGAGGTGGAGGTGGGAGGAGGTGGAGGTGGTGGAGGTGGTGGAATTGGTGCATTTTCATTGTCAGAACCACAATGCCCGATTCAATATAAAAATAAATCAATCTAATTAGAATTAGACAATATAAATGAAAATATTATAAAATACCCTAGTTTATAACAAAAATCTATAAAATTTTCTAATTTTTAATCCAAATACATAAAAACACTATTTTTAAGTCAAAATCCATTGCAAACATTCAAATTTCATCAAAATCCATGCTAAACTCAAATTTTTCATAAAAAATCTATCAAAACCACCCAACTATTTAGGTCCAACCTTTACTGGGAGAGTTATCAAACCAATTATAGGGAATCCATAACCATCATGAGCTTTTAATCATGCTTTTGATTGTTCATAATCATCTGCATAAAGTTCATGTACATACAATAACTCTTTTTTGATCATATTCACTATGTACATGGGATCAATGAGTATTCCCCTTTTCGGGTTTCTGCAAACTTGATATAAAGAAGACCATCGAGTGTAGTTATAGAAGAATCAATATATGTAAAATAAATGTCAAACAAAATATTGGTTTTTCCTTTATGATTTTGAATATTAATAATGTTTATAAAGATGGAAAAATCATTATCATCTTCTTCATTATCATTGTATTGAACAAAGTTTGTTGAATGAATTGGAAATGGGCTTGTAAATATTTGTAAGTATTGATTAGGTGAAAAAACAAATTTATTTCCTTTGTCATTAATAGGTCATCCAACTGGATTTGATTAGAATGAGGTCTTGCACTTGGTTATAAATATGCTTACATCTTTCCATATCATGTCGAGGTGTACGATGATATTGAAAAAATGTTTTGCATTAAAGTTTGGTGGTAAAGGTTTAATTGTTTGAATATGACTAATTGGAGGAAGTTGAATAATATTCTTGTTTAACAATTGCAACATGATCACATGGAGAGAATCAAACAACTATGAAAATTTCCTATCTCATGGCCTAAATTTATATCTAGAGTTATGTTTACAGTAGTTACTCTCAATATTATGAGCAGTTTGACATGAATGTTTATCAAGTAATGAATTTTTTGTTTTTCTTTTTAAATGATTGATAGTTGTTTTGAGGCATGACTTATATGATTGACCAATAGGAGCCTATGAAGGGGTACCTTCATACCAACTAATCGATATTCGATAATCATGAAGGGTTATACAAAAACGTGTTAAGGATGGATATTTCATTAGCAATTTCTTATCTTGAATATTAGGTTGTAAGTTACCTATAAACACCCTTTGAATGTCAACATCTTGAAGACTATAGGAGAATTTCAAATAAAGGGATTAGTATCATTTCATAAAGTTTTTAATTTTCTCTTTAGGTCCTTGATTACAATGAACTAAATTTGTTAATGTAACTTGAGGACTGATGTTCACTTGAAAGTATTGGAGGAAATCATTAATGAGTTGTGTAAAGGAGGTAATTGATTGTTTGACAATGAAAAAACCAATCCAAGGCCATATCTTTCAATGATCTAGAAAAGAGTTTCACTATGAGTGAATCTTCAAAAATAAAGTCTCTACACAAGGTAGTAAAACTAACAAATGGTTATTAGGATATTTTTTACCATTGTACTTTCCAAAGCGAGGTATTTCAATGTTTTGTAGTATAGGTGTATTTAAAATAGTGAACATTAATGAACTATGTGTAAGGTATTTTGGATGTTTACTATTGGTTTGATTTTGGTTTAAGTTTGAAATTTGTTGTTGTAATAATCTCATGCTTTAAATAAAAAAGTTGATTTATCACAAAATCATTGGGCCACATGTTGTGAGAGTTTTTCAAGTATGGTGAACTAGTATGGAGGAATGGTGGGATATTATATTTCATGTTGAGGAGGGGTGATGAATATGAAGGTGTTATAGGTGAAGGGACAAAACTATTATAATTTCCACTAGAAATTCCTAAGCTTGAGTTTAAACCATTGTTATATTCCATCATTGATGCTATGATTGGAGGTGTAAAGTTGGGAATAGAAGGCATTATTGTGGGAGAGGAAACTTATTTTCCAAAAGGATTTTGAGCATTAGTCAAAAATTTCGTGAAACTAGCTACCAAAGGAATATTAGAATCTACTATATTAGCTAGGCTACGTAACACTTCTATCCCTTCCTAATCATTTACCAACTTCCCAATGCTATCCAAAAGAGGGATTGCTTCTCCATCCAAAGGTTCAATGCTTAAGAATTGTTGAATTCATTGTAGGTCTTTATCCAATTATTCTAGATTATCATTGGGGACCTTAGAAATAACATATGCCAAGTCCACATAAATGTTAGGTTACAAAAAAGACATGGGTAATGTAGGACTAGGGAGGGAATATAAGATGGATTGGGTAGACATTATACGTTGAGTGAAAGAGTTATAAGAATCAAGCTCAACATTGGCTATGATTGCAACATAGGAAGCCATAAGTCTACAACTAAATCTCACGTGGGTATTAGTGAAGTGACACAAGGTCATGAAGCTCATCAATTTTCTACAAGATTCAAAACAATTTAATGCTAATGCTTGATTAAATATAAAAGTACCCTAGTTTTTTTTAAAAATCCAACAAAAACCCTAGTTTTTCTAAAATCAACTAAAATTAAACAAATCTAATTGAAAATTTGATTAGAGAAAATAAAAAATCAAGAATTTTACCTGTTGGAGATGGATTTCAAATCGGATATCTGATTTGCGCTTTCCACTGTGCGCCCGCCGCGATTGAGCCGAATGCAAATGTGAAAATGAGTTTTGGTCGCCCAAAATTTTTTATATATATATCTCAACAAAATCAGATATCCGATTTGAATTGGATATCCGATTTGGATCGGATATCCGATTCTTAAATCTAAGTTTTCCCTCTACCTCGGTAGTCACCCGAGCCCCAAAAAGTCAACTCACCATTTTCGCATTTTTGAGTCGTAGAAACACGTATTTTTTTCTCCATTGCCACTTTTTGGCATACCATGATCCTACACATGCCCTACTAGGCTTTTTGGAAAATTCAAAATCATCAAAATCTTTGAGACTAAATCCTTGAAAACATTATCAAAATCACTTTTGGCTAGGTATGTGTAGATGCATCCTTTTTCATATGCTTAGAAAAAGTTATCAAAACCATCTCGTTTAGCTTAGTATATGTAGATGAATCCTTCATCATATGTTTAGTGAAACTATCATCTTGTTTGGATAGGTGTGGGTAGATGCATCCTTCTCCTCGCACATATTCAAAATATCATCATTTGAGCAAATTCATCCTTAGGTAATCATCCAAACATCTTAGGATCTATTTGCTCAAAATCCAAATCCAAATCAAACTCGTAGACAAAATCCGAAATCCAAAAACAAATCAAAATCAAAATCTGCAAGTCCTAAAAGCCTAGTGTCTCATTCAAGATTTATCAAAAGCCAAAAACATTCGTATCATCCATCCCTAACATCATCATCATAGCATCACCTTTGATCCTCAAAGCATCCTAAGAAATTTTTATTTTGGGGCATAAAATAAAGATCAATTCAAAGAACCAAG
Organism: Sequoia sempervirens; assembly: GCA_007258455.2. Classification (NCBI taxonomy): domain Eukaryota; kingdom Viridiplantae; phylum Streptophyta; class Pinopsida; order Cupressales; family Cupressaceae; genus Sequoia; species Sequoia sempervirens. The sequence continues at coordinate 54,843 of VDFB02072639.1, forward strand.
AGATTCATCTCCCATTCTTAAATATTGATCCTTGTTTTATGGTTCAAACTAGATCTCAATACAAGAAGAGCATGGAAGCCAACAAAGAAACACCCGCTTCAAGTGATTTAAGCCAAAACAAACCTGAAATGAATCCCATCGGGTCTGGAAACCTCACAGTTGACCTTCCAACATCATCGCAAAATCCACAAGAGGAAAACCAAGGAGAAGATCTTATCTTTGGAATGACTCATGATGAAATGATTGAAATGCTACAAAATCCTAAAAACCATAAGATCGTCAATATCATGATGAAGCTTACCCCTTCGTTATACATGCTTGAACTAGCAAAATAAGGGGCCAAATTGCCATCAGATTTTGACATGAGTACCATAGTGGAGACATCTTTTCCTCCAATCTCATCCACCATTCCCATCTCATCTACACCCCCATCCCAAAGCATCACACAAAATGTTCCGCAAATCATGACATCTATTGTTCCAACCCAACCCAACGTTAATAAGGGAAATACACTTCTCCAAGCTCTTCAAGCACACCTCCTTGTTAAAAATCAAAACTTGGATGCAAATGCCCCCATGGAACAAAACATACTTGAAAACCCATCATAGAAAAACGTTCCTCTCACTTTCCATCGTGATCCATCATCAACATTTTTTAGCGCAACGCCTCAAATTCCTCTCCTCACAAATTCACAAGAGGAAGGAGACATGTTTGTATTAGGGGGAATCTTTGACACCACAACATTTTCACAAGAACTTGCACCCCTCACATTTCCACCTCTTCCACCATTACTAGCATCATCCACATCACTCCTTGGTTTAGGGATTCCCCCTCTATCAAATATCAATCAAACCACCATCCCAAATATCAACCAAAACATTTTACCAAACACTCAAAATTTGTCGTTGATATCACAACAACAAATGACAAACACAAACAAATGCAACATCATCAAACATCCCCTTAACATCACAAAACATGATCTCCCAAGGACTAACTACATCAACAACACCATCCATCATGAAAAACACCAATACCACACTCATGAACACCATTCCAATTCCACCTCCACCCCCCACCACCACCAACTTCCACAACATCAAGCCAATAGGACACAACATTGCAAGCTACTTTTCAAATAGGATACCAACAAGTTCAAAAACAAAAAGCTAAACAACTCACTGCTCAGCAAGCCGCTCAAGCTGTGCAAGTCGGCCAAATAGCACAAGCCACATTACAAGTGAAACAACAAGATCAACAACAAGCGTTGTTCATACAAAAGCAGGTGGAAGCCTACCTCGCTCGACACAACATACAAATACCATCAAACAACACGCCAACCAACCCACCCATCCAACCCATGATTCAAACATCCCAAAACACTTTCATCCCACTCCCTGATATGCAAAATGATGTGACAACACAAATCAGGTGGCTTTCACAACAAGTGCTCGATATGCAATCTAGGTGAACAATGAAAACACCAAGCAACTTGTGTCCCTATCCATTTGATAGGAGCCTAGAGATGAAACCATTCCCTAAGGGATTTGAAATCCCCAAATTTGACAAATATCGAGGGATGGGAAACCCTAAAGATCACATTAGGGAATTCAAGGTTCATTGTATGGAGGTCGCATATGACAACACTTATTTGATGCGACTATTCCCTAGGAGCTTGGTAGGCCCCTCTATAGAATGGTTCTCTTGTTTACCTTCAAGCAAAGAACATTCCAAGAAATTAGAGACACATTCATTAAAAATTATGCATGCAACATTGCAATGGATGTTAGCCTCGAAGAACTCTACGCTCTAAAACAAGGAAAGAATGAATCTTTCGCTTCATTCCTTCAATGATGGTGATCCAAGGCCAATCGGAGCAAGTGGACCATGCCAGAAGAACAACAAGTTTGCACCATCATAGCCAACCTTGAAGGACACTTGGGATTTCATCTCAAGGTTCAGGGTATCACCACATATGATCAATTGATCCCCAAAGTGCTTAGCATCGAAAGAGCCCTTGTGACTTAACCCACTAAATCAACATAATATCACAGACAACAAAATAACCGCCCACCATCAAATTACAATGATATACCACACACGTGGGCAAGGAACAAAAACATCACTAGTGGTGGCATCGTTGATGCCAAGGTGGTCATTAGTGGTCCATGCCAAAATACACCCACACCACAAACTCAAACACAACACCAACACAATCATCACACGACATACCATCCAAACAACAATGCAACCATCAATAATATCAATGACCAAAGAGGACCACCCCAACACCAAAGTTATCCCAAAAAAAAATACACAATTTTGGGGGAACCACTTGAGGATGTAATGAAAAAGTTGATCGACGAAAAACTCATCCAACCTCCTACATTTGAGAATTACCAAGAACCTAATGTCAAACCTCCTTGGTACAATGAGAATCAACTTTGTGAATTTCATAAAATCAAAGGTCACACCACAAACAGTTGCATGCAACTCAAAAACATCATCCAAGATCTCATTGATAAGAGAATCCTAAACATGGAACAACCTATGGGAAATCAGGACCTTAAGATATACACGAATCCGATGCTGTATCATGGCAACAAAGGGAATAAAAATGATAAAGGGAAGGGTAGTGTAAATAATATTTATGAATCAATCGTTGTCTTCCTAAATGAAGACTGCATGGTCATCACCATCAAGGGATCCCATGCCGAAGATTGTGGAGTCACCACAAGAGGCAAAAAAGTCACCATCGCAGGATCATCCCAACCAAATAGAGTCCCTTCATCTAGATCTGTTCTGGATGGTTACAATGTTGTAGACCAACTAAAGAGAACACCAGCACACATATTCATCATGGAGTTGTTAAAAATATCATCAGCTCATAAAAATATCCTTGAGGAAGCATTAGCCTCATCAACTGTCCCCGTAGATCTTGATGCAGAGCAATTCCAAGCTATGGTCAGAAATATCATAACTCCTAATCTCATTACATTCTTTGACCAATATTTCCTTGCCCAACCATCTCACAACCATGCACTTCACTTGGAAGTCATCGTAAATAAGAGAAAATTCAAAAGGGTCTTGGTGGATGGAGGTGCGGGTTTGAATATCTATTCTCTTGGCCTCATCAAGCAGTTGAAAATATTAGAAGATTCCATTGAAAAAAGGAAAGGCATCACAATAAGAGCATATGATGATCAAGAAAGAGTGTCTCAGGGCACAATCAAACTCCCTATTCAAGTAGGGCGAACTCTTATGGAAACCACTTGTCAGGTCTTGGACCTCAACTCACCATATAATATCCTCTTAGGATGTCCATGGATCCATGCGATGAAAGTCGTAGCATCAAATTTTCACCAATGTGTGAAATTCACACATAATGGACAAGAGGTTACCATCGACGAAGATCCCAAACCTTTCTCATACTGCAAGAATCTTGAAGAAAAATACTACAAAATCTCCCAGGTACCAAAAAATGATGAGGGCCCATCCACACAATACATCGATCCCGTCACCCTCGCATCCACTTCTATGACAAAGACACCCGCCACTCCCGCCATTCCCACCATTTTCAACATCAAGCTTATCATCCAAGATGATGGTTGTGGAAGCTACAAGCTCCCTAACAATGTTTTTGTGGTAGGAGAGTTACCACAATCTCCTAGATCACGGGGATGTCCGCAAACAAATGAAGCTTCCACATCCCAAACACCTCTTGAAAACTATCCCACCTTCACAAGATGGGGAGATCTTAGATGAGAAGTTATTGAGGAAGATCCATCACATATTCTTTATCAGGATGAAAGACCAACACTTGAATTACCAATGGATGACAGAAGCAAGGGTTTGCAAATGATGCTTGCAATGGGCTACGACAGAAAGCAAAGACTTGGACAAAACAACAATGGGCTCATAATACCTATCATGCTAGAGACGCAACCAATAAAAAATATTGGCCTTGGATGTACCCCTCTGAGTATAACCATACATGGCCAAAGTCCTCCAATTAGAGTGGTTAATAAACCTCATTAGCCAATAACAGCAGAACTACAATTACCAGTATCTATAGGCCGTGTCCTAGACAACTATACCTTTGATATAACCAATGTTTGTAGTAGTAGTGATGACAAAGATACCATGACCGATCTACCTAGGTTATTTGAGGACACCACCCTATGTATGATTAGCACCCTATCCTTTGAACCAAACCACCAAGACCATGAAATCCGCTTAGTATATCCCTAACTCATCAATTATGACCAGCGAGGACAACCAGTTCTTGATACATTCAAAAATGATGAGGCACTCTCAGAATTCATGGGATTAAGGGATAACATTCCAGATGGAGATCATAAAGTAATGTTTATAATGGAGTTGGACACACGTGCCTATTACGGGGAAACAATTGAATCCTTCAGTCGCAAAAGTGAGAAACTAAGAATCATATCCAAGTCCTTGAGTGAAAACCACACTGTGGCACTCTCTGACAAGAAAAGAGTAAGAAGAAAGGATGCATCCAATGGTGAAAACCTCTCTGAGGTGCCTGAGGATGGGGGATTCAATCTTCCTTTAAGAGCTATTCATCAAGAAAAGTTAGCAGTCCTGGTAGAAAAATGCAATCCTGTCAACCTAGGAATAGAGGAGACCCCACATATCACATTCTATGCAGAATCACCATTCTCAGAAGAGCAAGAACTCCTAGCAGCATTCCTATGGGAGAGGAAAATAAAATTCACATGGAGTTATGCTGACATGCCAGGGCTTGATCTAGACACTGTGTTCCATCACTTAGTGATGTATCCAGATGCAAAACCTGTCAGACAAAAGCTTCAAAAAATGCATCCTCATATCACCTTATTGGTCAAAATGGAGCTCAAAAAATTGTTAGATGCAGGATTCATCCAACCCATAGATTATCCAGAATGGGTATCAAACCTGGTACCTATTTTGAAACCTGATGGAGCCATTCGAATATGCACAAAATTCAGAGATTTGAACAAGGCATGCCCAAAATATGACTTCTCGCTTCCTAACATTGACATGATAGTGGACATGACAGCGGGACATGAGATGTTATCATTGATGGATGGATTTTTAGGATATAACTAGATCATGATAGCTAAGGAAGACCAACATAAAATGACATTCACTTGTCCATGGGGGACTTACTACCAGAACATGATGCCATTTGGCCTAAAAAATGTAGGAGAAACATATCAAAGGGCTATGACATTGATCTTCCATGTCATGATCTATAAAAAAGTTGAAGACTATGTTGATGACATCCTAGCTAAGTCTAGAAAAAGACAAGACCATATAGCGACCCTGAGTGCCATCTTTGATAGATTGGAAGAATACAAAGTAAGACTAAACCCAAAGAAGTACGTCTTCGACATACAATCAGGTAAACTACTAGGATACATAGTGTCCATGAGGGGTATCGAGTTGGATCTAGCAAAAGTGAAAGCAATCCTCGAAATGGAAGCACCAAAGACACTAAAACAATTGAGAGGCCTCCAAGGCAGACTTTAGTCCATTCGAAGGTTCATAGCACAATTAGTAGATAAAAAAATCCATATTCTCACCTACTCCACAAGGGAGTAGCATACAAATGGGATGATAAATGTGAATAGGCATTCAATAAAATCAAGGAATATCTACCAACACCGCTAGTCTTAATGCCACCTATCCCAAAGAAGCCATTGATTTTATATGTGTCAGCAACAGTAGCAGCCCTTTGGAGCACTCCTAGCCCAACATGATGAAAATGGAACTGAGAGGGCTATCTACTACATCAGCAGGACAATGGTTGGACATGAGCTAAAATATTCATTTATCGAGAAAGCATGTCTCATAGTAGTGTTTGCCTCAAAAATTCAGACATTACATGTTGGCACACAAGATAAAGCTTATTGCCAAAATTGATCCCCTCAAATATTTACTATCAAAGGCAATGCTCACAAGTAGAATGGGAAAATGGCAAAATGGGTAATGATATTATCAGAATATGACATCGAGTATGTGGAGAGAAAAGCAATCAAGGGTCAGGTCATCACAGATCAACTAGCAAAAGCACCTATTTATTTTGAGAATCCTCTTGTCTCAGAGTTCCAGATGAATCCATCTTTAACCTCAACGTGACTGATCATTGGAAACTATAATTAAATGGCTCATACAAGCAACACAGATCAGGAGTGGGTGTCTTCTTCATCACCCCACAAGGGGATTGCATACCAAGGTCATACAAACTGGCATTTCCTTGCACCAACAACATCACAGAATACAAGGCTTTGACTATAGGTCTCAGGATAGCAATGCAATGGAACATCATGGCTCTAAAAGTATATAGAAACTCTCAGTTGATTATAAATCAAGTCAATAATGAATATCAGACTAAGGATGACAAGCTCACTCCATACAAGAAATTGGTGGACTCTAAAGGAATCCTTCATCGAAATCACATTTTAGCAGATTCCTAGAGCCAAAAACAAAGCAGCAGATGCCATGGCAACAATTGGGTCCCTACTGGACATCCCTAACAACGTTCCAAAATATCAATTCCTGATAGAGCAGCTTCTCATGCCCACATTCAAGGTACCAGAATCAGAATTCATGTGCAAAATCATTGGTCCCAATGATCCTTGGTATCATGACATCTACACGTATCTTCACATAGGAGTCATACCTGCTGACCTACCCTCAAACTTAAAATGAACCTTTGTAAAAAAGGCATCTAGATTTGTTATCTTAGGTGATACCCTATACTGTAGAAGCATAGAAGGTACCTTACTGCACTGCTTAAATGCTGAGGAGGCATTAACCACTCTAACTGAAGTACACAACGGTATCTGTGGTTCACACTTGAGTGGAATGACCATCGCTAAGAAACTACTAAGGATGGGGTATTATTGGCCCACAATGGAAAGAGAACCACACAATCATGGTAGAAAGTGTCTACAATATTAGTAGCATGGGGAGCTCATCCATGCTCCAGCTCAAGAGCTCCATCCTATCGTACACCATGGCCCTTTTTGCAGTGGGGACTCGATCTCATTGGGAAAATCACACCCACCTCATCCAACGACCACAAATTTATCATAACTACAACTGAGTACTTCACAAAGTGGGTGGAAGCCATACCCATGATGTATATCACTGGAAAGTAGATTTCAAAGTTCATCCTAAACTATCTCATATGTCGCTATGGTGTTCCACAAGCCATTATCTCAGATAATGGGACACCATTCAAAAATTAGGATGTCTACAACTTATGCAAAAAATTCAAAATCCAACATCGCTTCTCCACCCCATTATCCCCAAGGCAATGGCCAAGTAGAAGCTACAAGAAAAATCATCCTCAAAATCCTCAAGAAAATAGTCAATGACATGGGTCGTGACTGGCATCTGTAGCTTAATCCCACCCTCTGGGCCTATCGAACTAGCATCCGCACACCCACCGGTGCCACCCCATTTTCCTTGGTTTACGGATCAGAAGTGATTCTCCCTATTGAGATCGAACTCCCATCCCTTAGGATATCACTACAAAACCTCATCATAGATGAAGAATATAGAGTATCAAGACTAAATGAGATGGAGCTACTGGACAAGAGATGAATAGATGCTTTGAATTATTTGCAAGTCTATTAGAATAGACTCAAACGAAGCTACAATAAGAAAATCAGAAGTAAGACTTTCCAAGTTGGAGAACTGGTCTTAAAAAAAAATCCAAAGAATGTCCCAAACCCAAGTAGCAAAGGCAAGTTCGAACCTAATTGGTTAAGACCATTCATCATCATAGCAAGTTATAAATCAGGGGCATATCAATTATCAACACCCGAAGGGGAACCTCTGCAGGAACCCATGAATAGCTCCCATCTCAAAAAATTTTATGCCTAAATATTTTCAAGGTATAGAACCAAAAAAATCAAAAGAAAAAATCAGAAAAAAGCTTGAAAAAATGGTTACTTCGGCGAAAACTTGGAAAACAAGCATCTTGGTGACAACAAAAAAATAAAAAAAGCCAAAAATCCAAAAAAATAAAAAAAATGATCAAAAATAGTAAAGAGAAAAATCATCCTCTAGTGAAAACCACTTTGGTGGCACTTTGGGAAAGTACCTCGGTGAAAACCTGACAAACAGGTGCCTTGCATAAATAAGCACTTTCCATCCATTAGGATCTTTGTGGCTTGTTCGGCATCATCCCTCCATTTCATTTCCATCATCCATCGCATTCAGGTCTCCATCCATCACTCATCAACTCACATTTGCATCATACCTTGGTCTTATTTTCGTATCGTGATCCCTCTTAGTACTACTTGGCCCATCCTCAAGATCAGTTTGTCCTACCTTTATCAAAATTAGTCTATTGCATCACGCTAGGGGCACATTCTCATTAGGTCAGATTCATGTATATTCTTAAAGCCCTCAAATCAGAAAATCCAAAAACATCAAAACATCAGAAAATCCAAAAACATCAGAAAATTAGAAAATCCAAAAACATCAAAACATTAGAAAATCCAAAAACATCAGAAAATCAAAAAATCCAAAACATCAAAACATTAAAAAATCCAAAAAATCAGAAAATCAGAAAATCCAAAAACATCAAAACATCAAAAAAAATCCAAAAACATCAAAACATATCAAAATCCAAAAACAGGTCAAAAAGGTCATTCAAAAATCCAAAAAACAAGGTCATCTTGTCAAACTACGTTGTCTCTGAGCTTGAACGTAGGCAAGGTTGATCTTTGATCAACCCTTGAGACACTTAGGTCAGTCCTTTAGGAGTGTCATAATAAGATGACAATTCATCATGTATATCTTCATCTGTAAATCAGTCAAGTCATCAGTCCGAACTATGTGGTCTTTACGTGTATAACATAGGTAAGGCTAATCTATTGATCAGCCCCTGAGGCCCCTAGGACAGGTCTTTAGGTTAGTCTCTTGGTCAAAATCTCAAAAAATCCCAAAAAAATTTGAAAATTTGAAAATCAAAACATTTGAAAACCTCAAAAAAATACCAAAAAATAGCCTAAAAACATCGCAAAACTCCAAAAACATCCAAATATTTGAAAAAATCCATCCGCCTCATATCGCTTGCACCTACAATAACACCATCCATAATAAACTATTCGTCATCCTCAACCTTTGGTGAAATAGTTAGAAACAAGTCTAGCAGATTAAAACGTGAAAACTCAAAATTGTCAAATCTCAAGTCTAAGTCAGTACGTAAACAAGTTGGTCAATTCTTTGTGTCGATAGTCCATCATCCAATCAGCCCCATATCAATCATCTGATACTAACATGTCCTAGGATGTATCCTTCCTACAATGGGCATTATCTTTTGGTAATAGATTTGGTTCCTATCCTTGAAAACACATTCCCTTTTGGTTAACGATATTGAAGAACATCAACTTGTTGGTGTGCTTTATCTTTGTCTTTTGACTTATCTTATTGCACTCATTCCAAGGACCTCTCGATGATATCTGAATGAAGGATTTAGAGAGATAGAAATGGGGCAACGATCATTATCCTTTTGTTTGCTGATCTTGTTGGACGTTCTTGTAAAATAATTTGGCGAATACTTTCTTTATTAGATATGTATCGAGGATGTTTAGACAGCTTGTTGATTATTGCATTGATTGGTTATCCCTTTCCGCGTTTTGGTTTGAGATGTTTGAAACTTCTAAAGTACATCCTAGCAAGGCTTCCGTATGTCAAGAGTGAACAAGAATATTCCTATCTATTTGTTGAGTCAAAGTCCATCAAACTAAGCACAATGCCATCCTGGTCCTTTATACCTTGATGCATCGTGCTTAGGCGTGTTATCAAACATAAAGTAAGTGGCCCTTTTAAAATCCCAATCCTTGATAAGAAAATCATCATCTATCTATCATCATCATTTCTTATAAAGTTGACTTGTTGGATCCTCTTGTCATCATCTAATGTCTTCTTTTCCTCACTAACATCACAGCATGAATATTTAATCATAATCACCAATACATCCATCATACCTCCATCGTGTATTCATCTTGCATCCACAAACCATCAATATTCAACATATCATCTCACATGCCTTGCACAATCATCATCATAATATAGATCTATTAGTCTAAGCATCTCATAAATCACCCATTGCATAATCACAACATATCACATCATCAATCTCATCCATCTCACATCATAACATCATTTAAGTTGTTTAGGATAATATAGATTGGTTATTCTAAACATCTTAAAATCATCTCATTTGCATTGTCATCTATAACCATCCATTTTGAATCTCTTTATTGCGAGATCGACCCTCAAATCGAATCTTTTCGCTCGATCTCTTGAGGGGGCAATGTACCAGTGTACTTTCTGCTGGGGCATCCGAAAAATTAGAAAATTTTTGAATTTCGATCACGACAAGTTTATTCTTTGAACCAATGCAACAAGTACATTGATTCAAAGAGGGGCAAAATGTAGACATGCAAAATTACCATTATGTATTCATCAAGTAAACCAGGCTTCACATGCATCCTCTCATTTAATTAATCAATTTCACCTTCATCCATTCATCAGATAAATTAAACTTATTAGGTTCATTCCTAAGGTTGTTCCTTTTAATCAAATAAATCAAACATTCATTAAATTGCATTTTCCATCCTTTTTTGATTTAAATAAATCAAGTATTTAAATCAAATAAGTCAAAACATCCTAATCATCATTAGGCTAATCTAATCCTAATTAAATTAACCTAATCATCCACTTGCACAAATAAATCAATTTATTGATTTATTAAAATCCCTATTTTATTTCAACATGGCATCTTGGAAGAATATTCCCCACTCATGCATTTTCAGAATTTTAAATTCTGACATATCCCCCACTCAGAATTTTAAATTCTGACATATCCTCCACTCATGCATTTTCAAAATTTTAAATTCTGAAATGTTCCCCACTTAGAATTTAAAATTCTGAAAGTCTTACATGTCCCCCCACTCAGAATTTTAAATTCTGACATGTTCCCCACTCAGAATTTAAAAATTCTAAAAGTCTTACATGTCCTTCCACTCAAAATTTTAAATTCTAACATGTTCCCCACTCAGAATTTAAAAATTATGAAAGTCTTACATGTCCCCCCACTCAACAATTTTAAATTCTTGGCACATTGGCCAAAATGTGCTCACTCCTCAACCAATTAGAAGTTGACAAGTGGCCTCATCTCATTGGCCAATCTCTCATCAAGAAAAATCTAGAAATGGAAGCTTAATCCTCTACAATTTCATCTAAATTTTACATGCAAAGTCACTCTCTTGATTTGAGAACTAATTTTGTTCTTCATCCCCATTGCATCTCATCATTTTAGCTTTGGGCAAGGATTGGGAAATGACTTCTTTCCACATCAAAGAAGCACCAATCTACTATGGAATAGGTAACTTATTGTTTTTATAATGCTTTAGTTTTTCTATCTTCATTTGTTTTGCATTTGGAAGCATTCACAAGGTATTTCATAGGAACATTTCAAAGGATTTGTGAAATACTAACCCTTGCATGAAGTTTAGTGTTTTGCAGATTTTAATAGATGCTTCACCTTCATTGTATACTATTACAGAAGACATTATACTTGCAGTTGGTTCTCGTTACTTTGTTGATTGTGACAGTGGATGCAAAATGTCTTTGTGAACGTGAATGTTGGATATGATTAGATTATTACCCTTATTGTATATTTACCTCATGTTTATGAGTGTTCTCATTGTAACATCATTATGATGTATTGAGATTTATGAGAATCTCACTGGATGTAATCTGAATATATATTAATATCTTGAACTGTATAAGTTTTGAAAAATGGATCATTCATGAATGTGATTTGTACTTTTGTTTTATGACCTTAATATTATGGTGTGATGTTCTTAATTATTGTGTTTAAGTAACGTCTTGGAATCCTTAAGACAATTGTTTAATCGAATGACTTAAAAAAAATAAAAATGGATAATTCACTACTTAATGCTTTGTTTTATTGGATTCCTTGGCGGGGCGTTACACCGCAAGGGGTTTCATGGAAACCTCATCCATGCTCATTAGAGATCCAATCACAAGAAAGGAAGAAACATTTGCATTAAGTTCAATGAATAGCTCATAGCCAGACAGAGAAGGCAGGGATGACATTGTAGAGCTAGAGGAAACTCAACCAAACTCATTCAAAATATTGATAGGGTGGGAGATATTGAAAACATCCATAAATTCCTAGCTATTGGGACCCTAGTTAAGCCACTTATTGTTACCAAGCCTCTAAATTCGTATTAAAAAATATTCAAGATAATCTTATTAAAAATATTTTAAAAGTTAAAATCTATTATATTCTATCTTTAAAAATATTCTAAATTAATATATATTTTTAGAATAAATATTATAAAATCATATATATTAATATTATAAATTAAAATATTATATTATATTTATCTATAATTTTTTTTATGATTTACTAATTATTTAAAATATCATATATATGGTTATATAAAAATATAGCAAGTCAAACTATACCGTTTAATAGATTATAAAATTGTAATATATCATCTAAAATTGAAAAAATAGTTACACATAACATGAAATTAAGGTTTGATCATCTATGGAAATTTGGAGAGTTTGATAACACTTGTGAGAATTTCCAATAGGGTCACTTATTATTTGAGACCATAGATCTAAATTATCTTAACTTAGCTTTTGAGAATTGAGGGAAACCATGTATTTTCCTAAACTTTCCTCATCTTTATTTTTGTTTGGACTTGTGTAGTTCGTCATATGTATGAGAAAAATTTTGTTGAAGTTTTTTTTGTGTCCAATCTTATAATATGAAATTATTTTTTATTATAACTATGGAGACTATGTAATGCCTCACCTAAAGCACAAGGAAAAATGTGAGTGAACATATTTTTTTATCACAACAACCATAACAATTAAGATATGACATCAACATGTTGTATTACACAACAACATGCACATAAGTTTTGCATGAACCTAATGACATGATAAACACAACAACAAGATTATCTCACCATTGCATAAGAAAGGTGGAAACAATGAAAGACTAACCAATCGTGGGATGAACCCACCATTTAGAGAGAGAGAGAGCATATCCTATGTCATGCCCCAAATTTTACACAACTAAACAATACACAACCGCCAATGTTTTTTAACTGACATGTATAAACATGATAATTGTCAACCATAAATGAACATAACAACATACTAATGAGAAGGTGAACATAATAATGATTATATGTGTGTGTGTGTGTGTGTGTGTGTGTGTGTGTGTGTGTGTGTGTGTGTATTTGATGAACATGGGTAACTTACTTTAAGCAACTCAAGATTTGGTTTGCTAATTCAAGAACGAAATTGCTAATGAACAAGACTAACATTCTTAAAACCAAATATTTACTTCATATTATTCATTTTCCTCCTTATAATTTTACTGCACAAATTCAAGGATAACTATATTTGACTAGGAATCTAAATAAAGAGAAACATTGAAAATGAACACTTAGAGTTAACATCAAAGATTCTTCACATAAGTCTTATAAAGTAAACTTTTCATTAACTTAAGCAATTCAAAAGAACCCAAAGGAAAAAAAAACTTTCTCTTAGTGTGGATAAAGAGATAATAATTATAATTAACCTTGTTGGGAATAAAGAAGTTAATATAAAAGGTGAGAGAATAGCTCTAGGTTTTTTTAAACAAGTTATAATTAACATAATACTTTTAACCATTTTATTGCAAGACTGAGGGAAAAATTCCTACACGAGGATTGATTAAAACCCTCAATAACATTCTCTCACAACATGAATCTAGAATAGTGATGCAAGGAAAGGTGATATTAAACTCAAACCAACATATTCCCTCTTGTCTTCAAGGTCACAAACCCAATCTTGGGAATCTTCCTTCAATAACCCACCTACTTACTTGTAGGCCACCGGACACACTTATCCAACTATAACTCTCTCAAAGAAGGTCTTTAAGGACTTGTCGCAAACACATTTAGAAACCAATTTTACTACCATTTAACATATCAAACCCTTTCCATTGGTTGTTTTGGAACTTTTGTACCAAAATTTTCCCTTCAACACTATTTCTAGGCCTAATTAGGCCTCTTTTCCAAAAGGAGGTCCTAGATTTCCTTCACAATAAATTTGAAAATCTTCACAAACACCTTTCACCAGTCACAAAACTTTTAATTTCATCTTTAGTTTTCAAAGTTCACACCAACTTTTGATGTCCTACTCCAAAACTAGTAATTTCATGCTTAACAATCAAACTTGTCAAGCTATGGCACATGCAAGTCCACCTCTAACACCATCACCCTACCCTAAAAACCTAAGAATCTCAAAGCACACTCCTAATTGGCCCATTCCACCAATTTTCAGATCTATCCTATGATGGAATGGCCTAAAATTCCATATTTTTCAACAAACCCTAGAAAACCCTAAGCAACCAAACAACTTTATGAAAATTTTCTTTATCTCCTACAAAACTAGATGAAAAAATCTCCAAATAGATTCAAACAAAAGCTATTTCACTGCCACAAATTTCCACAACTTTCCACACAATTTTCACATCATTATTTAATCGTACGAAGCCATACAAAGATGGAATTTATAGAAAAACACAAAAAAATTCCCACAAAATAGAGAAATAATGTATTGTATCTTAAAAAAATTCACAATCCAACCTACCTCAATGATATGTGAGGTCTTTTAAACATGTTTAGACATCATACCAATGGTCTACAATAGAATTTTGATGAAATGACCATTCATGTTCCAACTACCAACAAAATTGTCAAAAATGCACTATGCAACTTTTATAAAATTGCAACATTATTAGAAAATTTTAATCCCCACACACCTAGGACCCCTAATGACATTATTTGCATCAAATTTTGGTCGTATTGACCTTATTACATGATAAAATGACTGTTAGAATTGTGAAACAAGCACAAAACCATGAGCCACAAGATCAAACAACAAACAAAACACCTTCCACACAAGAGATTTGCAAAACAATATGTGCAATTATCTTCAACAAGAAAAAGCTACAGTAGAGAGAAAAAATTTCAAGAAGATATGAAAACTACAAATATTCTCCCGTTGATAATTATAATGAGATAAATCCTTATGAAAGGAGATCAAGAAACCCTAAAAAGGGAAACCCTAGTGTGCACACTTAATAATTAATAATTAATTAATTATTAATGTGCCTAAGTTTAGCTTAAGTAACTAAAGTGATAAGTGACTTAATTAATTAACCAATATGATTAAGTTAATTAAGTAAAACAACTTATTACTCTAACACCCCCCCTTAAGATGAACTTAGGAAGTAGCTAAAACACTAAGAAAAAGATGCATGAAAGCAAAGATGGGTCCTGGAAAACAAGGCCAAGTAAGGTACCCATGTACAAACAAAAGATCTCTATAAAGAGGAGAAATAGAGAAAACCTCATGGGAAAAACTCTACTCCAAAAAGAGATCAAAGGTGATTGAAGGACTGAAAAGCCTCCAAATCAAGGAAATGTCCTGAAAAAGAAGAACATGTAGAACATCATAGAAGCATGAAGAAGCTGCAAACTCTGTCAAAAGATGACTGCTACGGTGCCGAAGAACGTCCTCTAAAGATATGATGATCAGGATCAAGAAGACAACAATCAATAGTCAGAAGAACACTAATCAACTGAGAATGGAAGATTCCTTCCAAGGCGGAACCAAGGAAGCATTAACACCAACAGTAGAAACCCCCCCATAATGCTGAGAAGGGAGAGGTGTGACAGATTACATTGAAACTGAATGCCAAAAAGTAGTGCATGAAGAGGAACCAAGAGCATCTGAAAAGGCACAAGAAAGCACCTGTAACTGAAAAAGTGGTGTGCAAAACAAAGCACACATACATGAGGCTGGAATCATATGGATCCACTGTTGTCGTGGAGGGACACTCATCGGACAAAGGTGATGGAAAAACAAAGGCACTACACAACCCCCCATGACACTTTATAATACAATGTGAGTACAAAATATGGCACAAAGTGATGTGCAAGAAACTCAATACTACACATACAATGCTGAGGCACTTTATCTAAGTACGTTTACAAAAGAGAAATACATGCAATGTGAGCCCATAATGTCTATAATGTCCAAATAGGAAAACATGCTGAAAATACAATTCTCTTATAGAAAAAGAGGAAACTGGTAGCACCATGATGAAGTACATGAAAAAAATGCAGTTTCAAAAAAAATGACACCCAAAAATGTGTCTAGATGTAGAAGATATGGCCCGTCAAAGTCTCCAAAACAAGAATTGAACAACAACAGCACTGAGAAAATAGAATTCTAGAAAAAACCAGAAGTCAAAATTGGAAAATACCTACACCATTGCGAAGAGCACAGAATTCCACCCCATTTAAAAAAAAATTGCACTGAAAAAGCCCAGCGTGTGGCCGAGATATGGCCTCTGGAATATTGGGTGCAAATTTGAAAAGCCCAACGGAGAGGGGTTGAGCGGGCAAAAAGTGATTTCTGCCAAATTTAGGAAAAACACCTCCAGATCTGGAGGTCTGCCAGATTTAGTGTGCAAGAAAAAATCTCCTCCAATTACAATACATTTATTTTGCATGAAAAAGGAAAATACCAGGCTTACAATTTTTTTTTTTTTAATTTAAAAAACAATAAAAAAATTTACAAAATAATAATTTTTTTATTTAAAAAAAATTAATAATTTTTTTTTTTTGGCCAGCGGCCTTTGTACCGCTGGTGGCAGTACTGTCAGACCCCCGGTCGGCTATAAGCCGTCGGTGGCAGGCAGTACGTCGTCTGACATACTGGAGAGGGCCATGGGCAATGTACAGGAGGGTCCTGCAGGCCCTGCCATGGCAGGGTACTTGTGGTACCCTCCATTGAATCCACCCCCAAACAATTTAGAAAAAAAAAACAAATTCGCCTCCCCACAACCTTTTTTTAAAAAAGGTTTTTAATATATTTTTTTCAAATGATTTTTTTTTGAAAAAAAATTCGTGGAATAAAACCAAAAAAATTTGACGAATTTTTTTATTTTTACCTCGGATTGTGTGCAGACGGTGAACAAGGCCATGCGGGCAAAATTTTTTTGTCTCAGAAATTAACTGCTCGGATTTTGACAATTTTGCAGTCGATCTTAGGGTTTTTGGCCGCCGCGGACACAATGGCAAGGTCTGTTTGGGCTGAAAATGCTCCAAAAAATCGAGCACCCCTTAGATTTGGCAAAAAAACCCTTTCTTCAAACTCTCACAGATCTAACAAACAGAAGCCAGATTTGACGAAACAAAGGTCAATTTGGACTATTCCAACAGCTTTGAATTCAATGGAGAGGTCTGATTCACGCCAAAATGCTTCTAAAAACTCCCCCCTCTAAATTTTGCAAAGAAAGCAAAGGGGATTCAGATTTGAAGCCTACAACCTTTGTTGAAGAAGAAAACCTCATACATCGAGAAGGGGTTTGCTGAATCCATGCTTTGATACCATGTTAGAATTGTGAAACAAGCACAAAACCACGAGCCACAGGATCAAACAACAAACAAAACACCTTCCACACAAGAGATTTGCAAAACAATATGTGCAATTATCTTCAACAAGAAAAAGCTACAGTAGAGAGTAAGACTTTCAAGAAGATATGAAAGCTACAGATATTCTCGCGTTGATAATTACAATGAGATCAATCCTTATGAAAGGAGATCAAGAAACCCTAAAAAGGGAAACCCTAGTGTGCACACTTAATAATTAATAATTAATTAATTATTAATGTGCCTAAGTTTAGCTTAAGTAACTAAAGTGATAAGTGACTTAATTAATTAACCAATATGATTAAATTAATTACGTAAAACAACTTATTACTCTAACAATGACTCCAACCTATCCTGAACTCCACAATGCATTGACAAACCAAAATTGCAAAGGTGCTCCTACACCATTCAACCGAGGAGGAAGATATTTCTTCCTCTAGATGAAGTGAGGTCTTTAACAAAGGTACCATGTTGCTTAATGTCATCTTTAGTCATCCAATAGGAATCTTCAATAGGTAGATCTTTCCATTTAACTAAATACTCATTGTATACCTTCTTTCTTGTTCTTTTGACCTCCCTTGTGTCTATGATGCTTTCAAGTTTCATTTGCTAGATAGGAGGTAAATAATTGATCCATTCATCATCTTCAACATCAACAGTACCTATGACATCACTTTCATTCACAACACCCTTAAGAGGATACAAATTAGCAACATTGTTCAAAAATGGGAGAAATGATAACTCCTAGAGGTAGCTCAATTCCATAGGCATTTTGACCAAACTTATGCAATATCCTATAGGGACCTATCTTCTTCTTCATCGGTTTAGTATATTTTCCCTTTGGAAGTCTTTATTTCTTGAGGTGTACAATCACCAAATCACCAACTTTGTATTGAACATATTTTCTTCTCAAATCTACCTTCTCCTTGTATTTCTCTACACTTTTCTTCAAGTTTTCCCTTACCTGATCATGAATTTCATTCATATTAATTTCATAGACTTCTCCTGCTGCACTCCTTTTCTCCATGTCTCTTAGGTCTCTAAGCTCATAAATTCCTCTAGGATTCATCCCATAGACCACTTCAAAAGGGATCTTCCTTATACTTCTATTTATGGAGTCATTGTATGCATACTCTGCTTGAGGAAGAACAACATCCCATGACTCACCATGTTCCTTGGTTAGACATCTCAACAAGTTTCCAAGAGACCTATTAACAACTTTAGTTTGGCCATCCATTTGTGGATGGTATGCTGAGTTAAATTGTGACTTAGTACCCAACGTTTTCCACAAGGTCCTCCAAAAATGACCTACAAACTTTGAATTTCTATCAAACACAATGCTTAAGGGCAATCCATGTATCTTCACAATTTCCTTGAAGAAAAAACCAACAATATGAGTTGCATCATTAGTGCTTCTACATACAATAAAATGTGCCATCTTACTGAATCTATCTACAACCATAAAGACACTATCATTCCCCTTTTGTGTTTTAGGCAGACCTAAAACAAAGTCCATACTTATAGACTCCCATGGATGGTTAGGGACTAGTAAAGTTTGATATAAACGAGCATTTGAACTTGTTCCCTTTTCCCTTTTACAAATTCCATATCCTTCTACAAACCTTTTAACATCAACATCCATCCTAGGCCAGTAGTAGAACCTTTTAACCTGCTCCAAATTTTTGTCAATTCCAAAGTGACCACTCAAGCTTCCAATATGCTTTTCCCTTACCAAATTTTCTCTCATGGAGCACTTAGGCACACATAACTGAGCCCCCTTGAATAAAAAACCTTTTTTCAACACATAATTTGCATATTCACTATGAAAACTACCTTGAAACTGACCACAAACATAATAGGCTTCTTTGAAATCCTCATCATGCTTATACATACCTTTGAGTGAATCTATTCCAATGCTTTGAAGTTGTATCTCCCGCACCAACATAGTTCTTCTACTCATGGCATCAACAATATTTTTTCTTGTCCTTTCTTGTGTTTGATTTAAAAGGTATAGGCTTACAAGTACACCCACTTCACATGCCTCTAATTCAATTTATCTTGAGTGTTCAAGTAACTTAATGTATGGTTGTTAGTAAATACCACAAACGACTTTGGCAAGAGATAATGTCTCCATTTCTTGAGAGACTGAACCATAGCATAAAGTTCAAGGTCATAGGTGGAGTACCTTCTCTTGGCATCATTTAGTTTTTCATTGAAAAAGGCCATTGGTTTTCCATCTTGTCTCAAAACTGCCCCTATAGCAGACTCGCTTGCATCACATTCCACAATAAAAACTTTTTCAAAATTAGGGAGTGTAAGGATTAGAATTTGTGCCACTCTTGACTTTAGGTATTCAAAGCTCTTATCTGCATCTGTAGTCCAACAAAATTGATTCTTCTTACCTCCTTTGATGGTATCAATCATTGGTGCACATATATGACTAAAGTTCTTGATGAACTTTCTATAGAAGCTGGCTAGTCCATGAAAACTCTTGACTTCTCCAACTAAAGTAGGTGTAGGCCAACTAAGTATGGCTTCAACCTTTATAGGATCCATCCTGAAAGTCCCTTCTAATATCACAAACCCAAGGTAGATCAATTCTCTCCTCATAAACTCACACTTATTAAGATTGATCATTAGCCTTTGCTCATTGAGCTTGTTCAAAACTTTATCAAGGTGATCCAAGTGGCCTTATTTTTTTCTTGCTATACACAAGGATTTCATTTAAGTAAACTACCACAAATCTTCCTATGAAGCTCTTCAACACCTCATTCATTACTATCTCATGAATGCACTAAGAGCATTTGACAGTCCAAATGGATTCACTATCCATTCATATAAGCATTCATTAGTCTTACAGGAATTCTTTCACCCTTCACATTCCCTTATTCTGATCTAATGGTATCCAGTTTTTAAATCTATCTTTGAAAAGTATATAGCACTAGCCAAACTATCCATTAAGTTTTCCATTCTAGGGATAGGGAATTTGTACCATATGGTGATCTTATTATTGCTCTAGAGTCAGTACAAAGTCTCCAATCTCCATCCTTCTTAGGGGCCAATATTGTTGGTATAGCACAAGGGTTTAAACTCTCCCTTATTAGAACTTTGTCTAGCAGCTCTTGGATTTGCTTTCTGATCTCCTCATTTTGTTGAGGGGTCATCTTATATGCTGCCTTGTTTGGAAGACTTGCACCCGGTATCAAGTCAATATGATGACTTACTTCTCTAATTGGTGGTAATGCATTTGGAAAATCTTTTGTCCCTATATGCTCAAACTTATCTAGCAAGGTTTGCACTTCACTAGGAATCTCTATTTGATCTGTTGTTGCATCAAAAATGGTATTTCCCACAATTGCAAATCCAACTTCTTCCTTCTCCAAGTCTTTCAAGAACACCTTTCTCATTTACAACCATCACACTAGGAACTTCATGGACTATACTTTCATCAACTTGTAGAGGTTCCAAGCTGATTGAAACACCATCCTTCTCAATTTTATATTCATTCTTGTAACCATCATGTTGAGCCTTCCGATCATATTGCCAAGGCCTACCAAGGAGTAGGTGGCACACATCCATGGGCATAATGCCACTTTTTTTTATCTTTATATGTTCCAATGGAGAACTCTACCCAAGCTTGCTCATTCACAAGCACCTGCTACCCCTTGTTGAGCTAGGAAATATTTTATGGATTTGGGCGACGTATTCTTTTCATCTGAAGTTTCTCTACCATTTCCAAGGACACAATGTTATCTATTTAACTAGAGTCAATGAGCACTTTACATGCCTTTCCTTGGGTCTTACATGTTGTCCAGAATAAAGCTTTCCTTTTAGGATGTTCCTTTATAGTTGCAACTTTAATCAAAGTTCTTCTAATCATCAAAGCCTCTCCCACTTTAGGTGTAGCTTAGAGAGATGGCGAGTTCACACTTTCCTCATCCTCTTCATGAACAAGTTGTGTCATTCATTCTCCACTGTGAGAACTTGTAACCTATTTTTCTAGGCACATACAAGTAGGATGTCCATACTGATTATAGTTATAACACCATCCAGAGAAGGTATTAGACTCCCTTCCTTGTCCATTAAATCTGCCCCTACCTCCTGGTCTTCTACCTCTAAAATTTCCTCTAGTTTCTCCACTATATTCTTGACTTGTGCTTTGTTCATTTGTTCCTCTTTGAGAACCTCTTCCACTAGGGTTACCTCTGCCCCTAAAACTCTTTTGTCTACCCATAGATTACTTTTCCTACGTCCTTTTGATATTCTCTTCAGCCTTAATGGCTATTTGAAAACACACCTCCATGGTCCTAGGAGTGGCAAGGTTGATTTCATCTTGTATTGCAGACCTCAAGCCATTCAAGTATCTAGCCACCTTTTCTTTTTCATTTTCAACATGGTTGGCCTTATGCTAAGTTTATGAAATTCTTCAGTGTAGGCTGCCACACCCAACTCTTTTTACTTCAAATTTTGTAGTCTCCAAAACAATTGTATTTCATAATCAGGGAATGTGCAGGATCATGATGGGCCAAAAAGTGGCAATATGTAAGTGATATGATGGCCCACATGGTTGAAAATTTTTATTTTACCCAAAATCGATGAAAAAAAGGGTTTTTAAAGGAGATTCTTAGCTTTCCACCAATATAAATTATGCTTTACTTTGAATTTAATAAATAATTATTATAATTTTTCTATTTGAATTATGACTTAAGTCCTTATTGATATGCTGATTGAAAAACATCTATAGCTTTTAATTGGTATCATTTTTTTAATCTAAAATATGTGTCACATTCTATGCTTCACATACTATAGGATTTAAAAAAATAAATTGAATTTCATGAGGTTTTGACCAAGTTAAGGTGGTCAGACCTACAAGTTTTTATATTTTTTAAAAGTTGTAATAAAAAAACCATAATTAATTTTTTTTTTAAAAAAAATTACAAAAAAATATGCATCACATTGGGACATGAGTCCTCTACTTATATCTAAAATATTATAAAAAATATTATCATTTTATTGTGGTTAGGGTGGTTAGACATACACCTACTTCTTATTTTCCACGAAATTTAAGTACTGCATTGAAATTTCAAATTTTTCACCAAATAGATTTTTTTTTTTTAAAAAAATAGTAGTTTAGAAAATAAATTCAATTTGCTAAAAATTCTATTATTATATATTTTTGAAATAATATAGAAAACTAATTCAAATTTTTACGTCAAGTTGCCTAACTCTGATTTTTCTAAATTTTTTGCCACTTAAGGGCCTATTTTTTCTATGATGATTCTGCACATACCCATCAATAGGTAAGAATTTTCTCTTTATATTTGCCACCATCTTGTCCCAAGAATTGATCTTGGAATTGCACATCTTTACCCTCTCATCTTGGGTACAATTACACCATGTAAGTGTTGGTCCCTTCAACTTAGTTTTAGCAAGACCTTCTTATATGCAACTATCTCTTTGAATTCAAAATAATTATCTAAGGCATCTATCCATTCAATTACTTCCTCAACATCTATTTTTACACCATACATAGGTAGCCCCATCTTCACATCTTATGTCTCTCCCCTGATAGCCTTGAGCACTTGAAGAAATTTCCTCTCTTCTGGATCCATCCGTCCTTGGGATCCTTCTGGGGTGTTCTCCTCTTCACCCTCTTCCACATCTTTAGAGTCACTCTCCTCTACAAAACTTTTTTCTCTCCTATCTCTCTTCTCTAATGCTTCCATCCTAGCTGGAATGGCTTCCCGAGACTCTCTTAAGGCTCTCAATTCCCTAGCAACAACAACTGAATTTCCTTTTGGAGGAATCTCCAATACTCTGCCTAAAAAATTTTCAACTTTCCTTCTTCCAAATCTCAAATCTCTTGAAAATGATCTCAACCTAGGCTTTGATACCACCTAATGCAAGGAAATGTGATATTAGACTCAAAAAAATAGATTCCCTCTTGTCTTCAAGGTCACAAACCCAATCTTGGGAATCTTCCTTCAACAACCCACCTACTTGCTTGTAGGCCACTTGACACACTTATCCAACTATAACTCTCTCTAAGAAGGTCTTTAGGGACTTGTCCCAAACACATTCAAAAACCCATTTTACTACCATTTAACATATCAAACCCTTGCCATGGGTTGTTTTGGAACTTCATACCAAAATTTTCCCTTCAATGTTATTTCTAGGCCTAATTAGGCCTCTTTTCCAAAGGAGGTCCTAAATTTTCTTCAAAATAAATTGGAAATTCTTCACAAACACCTTCCACTAGTTAGCAAACTTACAAGTTCATCATTGGTTTTCACAATTCACGTCAAATTTTTGTTTTCCTACTCAAAAACCAATAATTTCATGCTTAACAATCAAACTTGTCAAGCTAGGGCACGTGGATGTCCACCTCTAGCACCATCACACTACCCTACAAACCTAACAATCTTAAAAAAACTCCTAATAGGCCCATTCCACCAATTTTAAGATCCATCCTACAATTGAATGGCCTAAAATTCCATATTTTTTGACAAACCCTAGAAAACCCTAAGCAACCAAACAACTTTATGAAAATTTGCTTTATCTCCTACAAAACTAGATAAAAAAATCTCTAAATAGATTTAAAAAAAATCTATTTCACTGCCACAACTTTCCACATAGGTTTCACATCATTATTTGATCATACTGAGCCGCACAAAGATGGAATTTATAGAAAAACACATTAAATTCCCACAAAACAGAGCAATAATGTATTGTATCTTCAAAAATTTCACAACCCAACTTGCCTTGATGATATGAGATGCCTTTTAAACATGTTTAGACATCATACCAGTGGTATACAACAAAATTTTGATGAAATGACCGTTCATGTTCCAACTATTGACAAAATTGTCAAAAATGCACTATGCAACTTTTACAAAATTGCAACATTATTAGAAACTTTTAATCACCACACAGCTAGGACCCCTAATGACATTATTTGCATCAAAATTTAGTCATATTGACCTTATTACATGATAAAATGGCTCCAACCTATCCTAGACTCCATAATGCATTGACAAACCAAAATTGAAAAGGTGCTTCTGCACCAAATAGGATGAGGGAATCATCAACCTCCAATCCACATCTAGACTCACTTAATCAACCATATAAATGAAAAACCCTTACCAAATGATGACAAACCCAGAGATAAAAACTCTCCTCTAACTGGAATGGTGGCAGGTCAATTTTAGACATGCACCACATGCTTTATGTCACATCACAACGTGACATCACAAAAATAGAAAGGAACTAAGAAAAACACCTCAATACCTTTGAGGAATGCTGAGAAAAAATACAAGACTTATAGAGAAGGTTTACAACCTTCCCAAGACTTCAAAAGAGTGGATACAAAATGTTGTATGATAACCCACAAGTCCTGAAAAAGACACTTAAGGACAAGTTATAAACATCATTAGATCTCTAGTACCATTATGAACACCTTTCATTTACATGTTTCATCCATTTGAGTTCCCAAACTAAAGAGGAACTAACAAGTCCTAAAAGAGAGAAAAGTTGACTAGGTTTTTGAAGACCTAGTTGATCAAAATGATCCACTACAAAAATATAGGAAAATAGGATTATAAAACCCTTGGCTAACCCTATTTAAGAGGATTTACATTTTTAATGGGAACAAGGTTGCCTCAACACAAGAATAGGCCACCCTAACACATGACTAGACTACCCAAACAAAGATAGCTAATGTTTAGTGTGTCATCCCTCATAACCAAGCCACCAACTATCAAACAAGATGCCTTGGTATGATACTAAGCTTCCCCAGTGATGACAAGGCCACCCGAAAAGACCTAGAAACATTTTGGAAGAGTTTGGGGAGTCTTGACATGAATAGGTTACTCTAGTACAAGACCAGGCCACCCAAACTCACTAGAAGACACATAAGTTCATTTTATACCCAATATAAATGTTCATAAGTTAATTTTAAACATATAAGGCATAAATACATCATTATACATTCAAAATAATACTTGACATTATAGTTGTTTTGAGTCGTTACATCATTGAAAATACATCTAACTCATACTCCTCCCATTGCATTCACTTAATTTATTTGTATTTTATCTTTTAATGTTTTAATCTTTAATAACAATTATTAGGTTTCATTTTTAGCTTTCATAATTTTTATAACATGTTATCTTCAAAAGTAAAGTCAAAATTGAAGGCAATAATGATAGTAGATACTCATTTATTGCTATTTAGCTTGTGTTTGAGATGAGAAATATCTACAATGAGAACTCTTTTATATTTGTAAAAAAAAATTCTCATCTACCTTACAAGTGTCTTTCATTTTTATGAAAAACCAACAAATATTATTTCTATTCAAAGAAGTCTCAATGAAAAATCTATTAGTGAAATGACAAGAGGTCCTATTGATAAATGTTCAATGTAGTTAGACAAATTACTCCTCATTACAACAATTTAAGATTCTACAATTTTAGTTGTCAAACATAATAGTTTCTTCCAATAAATGAAAGTAAATATTACATGTAAAATTCATAAAATTCAAAATGTGCTCACACAAGTCAATAAAAATAGAAATTTTGATATAAGTTATGACTTAGTTATCATAATTTTGAATAGATATATTTACTTCTATAACAGTTTAATCTAAAAAAAAAACTAGTTTCACATGTATCATAAATTATAGTTCATTTATTTCATGTTAGATGTCAATTCAATATATGATAAGATTAGTTTCTTGTCTCTATCACATAAATCTATGGGTACCAAATTGCTAACACAACATGAAGCTCATCCTTCTATGAAAATCAATTTTTTAATATATTTACACATGTGCTTCTAAAATGATATTATCCAATAGTTAATTTCAATAAAATCATATACACCAATACAACTTTCCAAAAAAAAAAATCCTCTGACTCTAACTCTATATTCTCTAATCTTTCTGAATTCTATCTTCCACAAACCAAAACTAAATACTAACTTCTCCAAAACACTTACTCCTGATTCTAACAAAAATGTCGCTGTTTTGGTGAAGTGTTCAATGTTGTAAAAGAGAAAATGAAGGCAACCAAGAATTCATCCGCTGTTTAAGAATACTGATCTAGAAGCTTCTAAAACAAGTTGTGTAAAATGAAAAAATTATGTTCTTTAAAGTAAACTTGAGACTGATGTTCCACTTTACAACCACTGTAAATTTACCTGAACATTTTCTCACCATCCACCCAAAACTGAATTCTCGTGTAAAAATGATGTTTGCAAAAAGAAGAAAGGAATGCAAATACAAGCATCAAAACCTTATTGGCCATGACATTCACAGGTAGTTGTACACGAGGGATCCCAAAAAAGTTTGGCCAACTTTACCTATCTTACTTAAGATCAGTTGCATTCAATGGGGCAGGTCGTGAGGACATCCAATCCCCATTTCTCACATTGTTTCTGTGGGACAACAAAAATCGATAATACTTTCGTGAAGCCATCCAATTTCCTTACACATATATATAGCCCCTCGATCCATCAGATGTTTTCAAACATTCACAACTGTGTCTCAATATTTACTCTGAAATTTGCAGGCTAAGTTATTACAATGAAGATCAACAAATTCGGGCAGCTGCTGCTTCAACCAAAATGGCAACATCACCAGCTGGGTGTTTTCTGTGTCTGGTTACAAAACTATGTATTGTCGTGAGTGGGTTTTTCCCAGAGCTTGGTTCCCAAAGACGTACCACACGGTCACGTGGCTGTTTATGCTGCTTCAAACCATAAGCAGTTTGTGATCCGAATTAGCCATTTAAATCATTCTCTGTTCCGCGCTTTGCTGGAAAAGGCCAAGGATGAATATGGGTTTGACACTCACAGGCCACTCATCCTTCCCTGCGATGAAGATACGCTTAAGTATCTAATCAATCTTGTTCGCAGCCAGAAAGATTCATTGTTACCATATTTCTAGTATAATAATTAACATATCATTGTATATTTTATATTTTCTATGTTTTCATAAATATTGAGCTTAGATTAATATTGAAATAATATTTTGACATTTGAACAATTTATATGAACAAATATATTATTACAAATGTATAATCTATGTAATCTGAACTCTAATATTAATTATTAATAATCAATCTTTTGAAAATAATTTATATATATGATGAACATCATATCTATAAATATCAGATGAATACTGGTCAAACTCAATTTACTTTTTGTGTTATTGTTATCAGGAGTCAATTGTGTAGTTTAAGGAGTCAAACTCATTGACCCATGTTTTGTGGGTAGTGGTTCACAAGAAACCATCTCTTATGATAATGAATGGTCCATTCAGTCACGAGAAATGGGTTCTTGTGAATCACTACTTATGAAATATAGGTCAATAGATTTGACTAGTAAAACTACATGATTGATTCCTCATAGCATTATGACAATTTGACATGCGATAAAAAAATACCTTCTATTTATCAATTTACTGTTGCTAAATCAACAATCTTTTCAATAAATTATTTAAAAATAAAAAATAAAAAATTATATTTTAATGAAAAAGTAAAATATTCTACGAAATGACTTCCTTGCCTAAAGTAGGACGTGCTTTTGCACTTTTCTCTACTTACCCAGAACAACATTTAAGTCACAATATTTGACCATATATTTATTGGTCTATCC
>VDFB02072640.1:0-12748 GCA_007258455.2 Sequoia sempervirens
GAATGCTACTCTTCCACTTCTAGGGTTTTTCACCTAAAAGGAGAGAGATTGGGTCCAAAAACGCTCATGTATCACTCAAATTAGGATGTGTGATGTGATGTGTTGTAAATAAAGTTAACTAAATGCAATAGATTAATCTAGGTGGCTGAAAATGAATGCAAAAGTGCAATTACAACTATGTTTGAAGACACATTTTGATATGCAAACAAATATGTAAATGAAGAAAATATGTAGAACATAAGGTATAGGGATGAATTTGAGTGCACCTGGGTGAAATGTGAGCTTTCTAGAGTGTTCTAGATGCTGGTGAAATTTATTGATTTTTCACAGTGGGACTCATTCGCCCAAGGTGGCGAATTAGTCCACCTACTGGTGAAAAACTTTCAAGAGCTGGTTTCTATCTGTTGGGATATGAAATCTAACAAAACTCAAGTTTCCAGTCCTAAGGTGGGACTCATTCGCCATAGGTGGTGAATCAGTCCTCGCCCAAATTCTTGAAAAAACTAGGAGACAACTCTGCAACACCAATGTTTGCTTGTCAGGTTGCCAAAGTCAAATCTATAGAAAACAGACAAACAAGTCTCTCCAAGCTTGAATTTGAATCAAGTTGACTTAAAAATCACTCTTCAACACCTAATGACCTATCAAATATGTAAACAAATGGCTGCAAACAAACAAGCAAGAGGGGGAAAATGATAAGGGGTTAGTGAATAGGGGTTTGCCTTGGTCAAACCCCACTTTTGGTAATTAAACCCTTGAAAAGACAATGTAATGAAAGAGAAAGATAAACTAATAACATGCAAGTGCTATCAACTCACCTAACTCTTGATAATGCAAGTCTGAAGTAATGTCAATGGCTGCTTCAAAGTGCTTGAATTGTTGATGTAAAATGCTTGAATGCTTGAATATGATGTGTGAATATTGGAGGATTGTAGGAGATGTAAAATGAGGTGAAAATAACTTATTTATACAATTCTTGTGCCTTATTATTCGTTCATACCTCATCACAGGCTGACATCAAGTGATTTTGAATAAAATCCCGAAAGGAAATTTGAAATGTTTTGAATTTGGGGCCAAGGGGGATTCATTCACCACCCATGGTGAATGGGTCCCACCTAGGACCTAAAAACAAGTGTCAGGAGAAATGTTGTGTTTAATGTTATTTGTTGGGATAATATGCAAAAATACACTTAATTAAGTCACATGAGGGCATAAAGAGACAAAATAAATCACGAGAAGGGTGTAAATAGTAAAGATGTACCTAGAAAAGTGTGAAAGCTTGTTTTAAGACTTTACAACACTTCAAAATAGGACTTGTTGATGAGTGAAAAGGTGGTTTTTAGGTGAAATGCATTAAATAGAGTCTAGAAGAATGTAGAAATGTCTTACAACACTTCATAACACCTTCACAAGATGTCTTTCTTTAAGTTTTAATAACTAAATAAGCATGTTCAAGCCATGATACAACATAAAATCAGAGCAACATAGTTTTGACACCATGAAACAAGACCTAAAAGGCCATGAAAATGACAAGAGGCCATTTTTCTATGACACAGGATTATGTAATAATTTAGGTTTTATCGGACTTGGTTTTGATTACTTAGGATTTAAGATGGGGTTTTGGGCATTGTTGTAGAGGATGATTGATAGGACTTAAATACTTGGGGTTTAGATTATGGATGGGGAAGAGGGTTGAATAGGATTTGGATACATTTTTTGATATGAAGCATTAGATTGAATTAGGTTAGGGATAAATTTGAGCATTGATTAAAAAATATCATTTTTTATTAAAAGATTGATGAGGATATGGAGAGACTAGCATCAAGATGATGTTTTACATAAGCACTAATCAATGTCAACACTTTAATTGGTAGGTATGTGAGCTTATATGAGGGGAATTTTAGATGAAATGATGTAAAGGATTCAATTAAATATGATGGATTATAAGTAAATTATTGGTTTGTTGGAGGAAACTAGACAAGTTTCAACAAGAAGAAACAAAAATAATTATGAAAACATAGGTTTAGTAAAGTGGGAGTGCTAATCTTTTTGGCCCATCCATATATTATATGCTAAGTTAAGGGTAGCTAATGAATGCAAAGGTCATGTGCCACATCTACACCTTATGGATCCAAGTCCATTCCCAAATAAATATTTATATTAACAACTCAAAAGTATAGATTTGGTAGCTTCTTTGGGCTAAATACTTAGTAATACAAATAAAAAATATGGTTGACAGTATTGAACAATGATGAAAAATATTGTTATAGTTGCCTTATATATATCGTAAGGGTATATATGTCCCAACTCCATGTAATGAAAGGATATAACTATTGAAATTCACAAAACAATTGAGAGGGGGGTTGAATCAATTGTCACCAATCACACAAATCTCAAACAATTATTAGCTGCCCATCCACTTTAATATATTATTAAGTATGAGCATGAAGTGAAAAAATAGAAAGCAATATTAACACAAGAAACACCAAATTTACGTGGAAAACCCAATAAGGGAAAAACCAAAGTGAGGATTAACTCACAATATAAGAGTGATTGCAAAACTGTTTACAAAGAGGATCACTACCAAAGGGCTCACTGCCCAAGATAGGAGGCTCACTACCTATAGATAGGACTTACTGTCCAAAAAGGAGGCTCACTACCTAGAAAAAAAATAAAGATAACATAAAATCCACCACAACAACTTTAACACATCCACAACCTTGATCAGAGAATTGGAGATACTGTCAATTCACTGCTTTTAGGAGTCTAACACATTAAAGCTCTCATTGCCTTAGTTCACTTTCACACTATCTTAATATCTACCTTGATTCCCACACTTGTGGCTTCCAAAGCTTAACATATTGACTTGTATTTATACCATCTTCAACCATAAAAAACTTTCTCCAAGGTTGGCTACACATGCTTCTTTTTACAAATTCAAATTAGGTCAGAAACTCAAAATTCCTGTGGTGGATAAGAATGAGAGTGGCCCAAACCAACATTTAGCCAGGACCCAAAACAACATCTTGGATCAATCACACACTTCCTTAATTGATACTTATCCTTTGCATGACGTGTGAATACAAGGTCAACCAAACCTAATGAAAACAACAATGAACTTTGAAGTACACGCTTCTGCAAAAATAAGATAACATGTGGACCACAAAACATGCTTCACCGTACATTGGAACATATCTTGGATGCCTTCAAATTCATTTGCAACTACTGCAACAACCTTCATACACATAACACTTTCCATCAGTCCATCTAGACTATACATACACACATAGTAACTCTGAAACTAGTCTTCTAGAGCACCAAACCACAAACAACTTTGATATAACATAGATAAAACCATTAAAATCCTTCTTCTAGATCCACAAGACCTAAAACAAACTGACGAAGGACTGCGGAGCGGATACATTTCTCCCACTCCACAGACAAACAACTCTACCAAACTAGTTCACAAATCAGTGAACTCAACTTTCACACTTCATCAAACCAGAAGCAATAATCTAGGATATATCACCCAAGGATGCCCTTAAACAACACTTCAGATCCATGCAAACATAGGATCAACACAGAAGAAATGCGAAGCACATACTGGAGCACATTCTGAATACACATGATTCTATCTTCACTATTTATTAATTTTCTCAAAAGCACTTGGTAACTCATCATATTAGCACACTTGCAACACCATAAAGATAGCTCCATGTATTCACAACATCTTAATAGTATCTCAACTATACATGTGCACCACCTGTAATCACTTGATTCCTTTCTCTCCATCTTGAACCTATATAGTGTTGACATCAATGGCACCATTAATGACAAAACCACCATACTCATTCATACTTGCAACAATCTCACCCTTTTTTGTTGATGGAAACACATGAATCTCTCTCCCCCTTTGACATCAATGGAAAGAACAAAAGGTTTTTTTCATAATTCTGATCACTCCCTTTTAGGAGTGCACCTACACACCTCATACTACAACAATGATACTTCCTACTCCCCGAGGGAGTAGACCCTGATCATAAGTCAGAAAAATGATGAATTTATGAATCCACTCAACTGAGGGTGTGAGCCCACAATAATGGGTTGGAGTTTTTGGCTGAAACTTGACATTAAAATCAGGATTTTCACCAGAAATTCACTTTCTTACACCTATAGTAGCTAAACCATTAAGCTTTTTGAAGATGAATCAAACTAGTTATTTGTTAGATATTTTGTGTAGATTCTAATTATGTTGCAAAAATTAAATACTAAATTATTGAATCAATTTTATGTAATTTTTTTTAATAACTTAAAATTTTTTCTACTAATCAACATTTTTTAAAATTGATGTTTACTTAGGCACCACCTTAACTTTTTATAGATAGGATACAATTCTGATTTTTTAAAATACAAAATTTTCACACACCAATATCTAGGGGATGGATATTTTCCATAATTTTTTGTTTCATATTTTTTTCTTAATTAATTTTTCAAGTCAGCGTAATTATAATTTGGACAAAGGTGTACTTCAACACGCATAACTTTTTTTGTATTCATTTGAATTAACTTATTCTTTTTTTGTTGGAATAAGGACATCAATACGTAGGGAACATGTATTTTTAAATTTTTTCTCTATTTTTCTATTTTTAGGTAATATTATTGACAAGAACTTGATGTTCATTGAAAATCCCTACATTCACAAAGAAATAAAAATAAATATAATAATGAAATTAAATATATTTAAGTACTTTTAGAAACATAATGAGACTTCTGAGAAACACAAAGCATAAATTTTAAATGAATTCATTTGATCACCCAAAAGGTAAATCAAAAGTGGTTTTTTATCAACATTTTGATAGGTGTAGAGGAGACTTGATTATAGGTATGGTTTAAATCTAACAAGGTTATATCCAAGGGGGTTTGATCAATCCCTCTTTAATTAAAATAATTTAAATGGAACCTTTAAAGTATAAATCATTGTATTTTCTAAAATATGTGATTCGGGGCAAAAATAGGATGTCCCAAAAAGTGTAACCCATTGTTGATATTAGGCACCCACTATTTTCTATGTGCACATGAGGTTCAGGGGCCATTACAATTTTCTCCTAAGATGCTCAAAGTATCCTTGAGCCTTAGTAAATATATCAGCAATATGTAGTCCTTTGTGGGCATATGCTCAAACTTCACTTCATTCTCCAATACATTCTCTCTCATGAAATGATATTTGATAGATATATGCTTTGTCATTGAATGCATTACTGGATTCTTTGAAATATTT
Organism: Sequoia sempervirens; assembly: GCA_007258455.2. NCBI lineage: Eukaryota > Viridiplantae > Streptophyta > Pinopsida > Cupressales > Cupressaceae > Sequoia > Sequoia sempervirens. The sequence continues at coordinate 5,279 of VDFB02072640.1, forward strand.
ATTGCACTTGTATTGTCACAGGAGGTAGGGATAGGCTCATCACACATCAATCCTATATCCTTCAATATTTGCTTCATCCATAGTACCTATGTGCAGTAAGATGTCATTGCAATGTACTTAGCCTCTATTGTGGATGAAGAAACTGAATCATATTTCTTACTTAGCCATGAAACCAACCCACATCTAAGAAAGAATGCACCACCACTTGTACTTTTCCAGTCATCTACATAACCAACCCAATATGAATCAGTGTAAGCACTCAAAGTAAAATTATTATACTTAGGATGCCAAAAACCATAATTTGGAGTCCCTTTTAGATATCACAATATCCTTTTCATAGCTATAACATGTGTTTCTTTGGGTTTTTCTTGAAATATAGCAACCAAACATACTACATGCATGATGAAAATCCGATCTAGTAGTAGTAGATATAACAGTCCACCAATCATAGATTTGTGCATGCTCTAATCAACTTTAGGAGAATTATCATCTTTACACAGCTTGCATCTGGTCACTATAGGGGTACAGACCAGTTTGGAGTCATCCATTCCAAACTTCTTCAACAATTCTTTAACATACTTTTATTGTGAAATGAATATTCCCTTATTAGTTTGATTCACTTGAAGTCCAAGAAAGAAATTCAACTCACCAATCATAGATATTTCAATTTTTTTGCATCTCAACTAAAAATTTCTTGCACATACCTTCATTTCCTCCAAAGATAATATCATCAACATACACAACCACTATCAACATTTTGTTTCAGGCTTCAATCTTGAAATAGAGATTGTTTTTTGCAGAGCCTTTCTTGAACCTTTGTTGAGTCAAATACCTGTCCAACCTTGCATACCATGCTCTGAGAGCCTGTTTAAGTCCATACAATGCCTTTTTCAATTTACAGACCATGTTTGGTTGATCTAATAACTAAAATCCCTCTGGTTGTTCCATATAGAGCTCTTCTTCCAATTCTCCATTTAGGAATGCAAACTTAACATCCATCTGGTATACCTTGAAATCTTTGTGAGTGAAAATAAAATGCCAAAAACATCTGAATAGCCTCCATTCTTTCCACCAGGGTAAATGTTTCCTTAAAGTCTATTCTTCAACTTGTGAGTAACCTTTGCACACAAGCCTTGATTTTTTTCTTAATACTTCACCATTCTCATTCAGCTTATTCCAAAATACCCACTTTTTACTAATTATGTTCTTGTTTACCAGTCTAGGAACCAATTCCCATGTCTGATTTTTCTCTATATGCTATAGCTCTTCTTTCATTTCTCTAATCGAATTTTCATCTTTTCATGCTTCACACACTATTTTAGGTTCTTTCTTGGAAAGTAAACACAAATTTACCTCAACTACTACCACTTTGCTTCTTGTCTTTACACCTTCGCTTTGTCTCCAATTATCTGCTCTTCCGGATGATTTTTCTGTACATATTTTGGAACTCGTCTTAGGAGTAGGTTCCAAAGCTTCTTCTTCTTCAATCTTCTCTTCTTCTTCCTTATCCTTCTCTTTCTCTTGTCCACAAATAGGTTGATTTGCTTCAACTTCACTTATTTCAACTAATTTGTGCATATCTTCATCAACTTTTACATTTGCACTTTCAAAAATCTTTCTCAATCTTTTATTGAAGCATCTATAAGCTTTGATATTGGTTAAATATCCAAGAAAAATACCTTCATCCAATCTTGCATAAAACTTTCCTAGGTTCTCATAATGTCTTTTAATATAACATTTTCTTCCAAACACCTTAAAGTACTTAATAGTAGGAATTTTTCCATGCCACAGTTCAAAGGGGTCTTTGTGTTGTTACCTCTGATATGAAATTTGTTAAGAATATAAATAGCACTGTGTATTGCTTCTCTCTAGTATACTTCAGGTAAATTTTCCTCTGTCATCATAGTCCTTGAAGCCTCTTGAATATTCTGGTTCTTCCTCTCAACAACTCCATTCTGCTAAGGAGTTATAGGAGTAGAAAGATGCCTCTTTATACCATGCTATTCACAAAACATATTAAAATCATTGGAAATTGAATTCTACACCTCTGTCCGGACCCAATAAACATTTGATTTTTGTAGAGTTCGCCAATTCTCTACCATAGCCTTGAGATACCTTGAATGTATCTAGGCTTGAGTTTTCTCCTAAGAAGTAACCCATGTCATTCTAGAATAATCATCAATTAGAAGCATAAAATGCCTATCACCATTAAGACTTCTTGTTCTTGTAGGACCATAGAAGTCTGGATGAATCAATTCCAACATTCTTGTAGTTGATTGTTCTTTTCCTTTAAAGCTACAGCTTATTTATTTTTCCCAAGTGACAACCGCAAATAGCATTGGTAGGCTTTGTGATTTTAAGTGAGATACTGACAACTTCTCTTGAAAAATCCTAATTAGGTTGTCAAAGTTTACGTATTCCATCCTTGATTGCCATAGCCAACTTTTCATTAACTTGAGACACAAAACACTAGCCATCAAGCACCCTTAAGTTGATAAATATTTCCATATATTTTTCCTCAGTTTACCCGCAGTTCCTAGACCCTTTTTTGATCTCTAGAGTATTATCCTGAAACATACAACATTAAAATCCTTTGCTACATTTATTCCAACAACTCAAAGAGATTATGCCTTAATCCCTTAACATAATGGAACATCGTATTATATTTTCATCAAAACTAATTGTTCCTTTTCCAACAATCTTTGCACGAGATCATCTCAAACGGCTAATCCTTCATCATACTTTTCAGTTTTGTAGTAAGCTTCATACTTTCTGGTCATGTAGTTTGGGCAGCTTAATTTATCCAATTACCTAATAATCTTCATCTTATCTAGCATGAAAGGTAGTAACCATAATACCTTCCATCTCTTCCTTCTTGTTTTCTGGACCACATTCCTTTGCACATCTTCCATGGTTAGTAGACACTGATTTATTCTATAAGACTAGAAATAAGCATTCATCATTATCACCCTCAATATCAAATTCATCATCAAAAATTCCAGCATCTTCGCTAACATAATACAATTTTTTGAACTTTTTGTCCTTTTTGTCTTTATTGTCTTTTCTCTTCTTGTGTATGGCTCTATTTGGAAATCTTGAATCATAGTGACCAATATTTCCATAACTGAAACATTTAGAAGGTAACATACCTTTGTACCTATCAGTACCTTTCTTCAACTTCCTTGTAAAATTTTCTTCCAACTCCTCCGAACTATCACCATCTAGATCATCTTCTATCTTAGTGGCTTTGAGGGCTGTTTCTATTTTCTCCTTTTTTTTTCCAAATTTCCTCATTTCAAATGTGGTCAAGGTGCCAAGTAGTTGTTCTTTAGTGAATTTATTTGGATCATAAACTTCCTCAATGGCTGAGACCTTCACTGTAGCTCTCCAATAGGGTCATTAGAATCTTCTCCATTACATCTTCATATTTCAGAGTACCACCTTGAGTTTTGACCTCATTTATTGCAATGTCAACCCTCTGAAAATAACTTGTAATGTCTTCACCTTCTTCCATTTTCAAGTTCTCATTTCTATGCTTAGCTGTTAACTTCTTTGATAATTTGACTCTATCATTTCCTTCATATATATCTTTCAAATTTTTCCAACATTCATAAGCAGTGCCCAATGAAATAACTTTTGTTAAAGCTCAGTCTTAGATAAAGCACTATAGATTGCATACCTTGCTTTTTCATTTTCTTCATAGGTAGAAATCTAATTTGCAGAAGAAGGACCACTTGTCGGCTCAACATATTTTGTCTCAACAGCTTTCCAAGTTTTATACCCAAGAGAGATCATGTAACCTCTCATATGCACTTTCCAGAAACTATAGTCAGATCCATCAAAGACTGGGTTTGTCAATTTGTGTGTTGTTAAATATACCTCAAGCGGTTATTCTCTTCTCTGAGGAACTAATGCTCTGATACCAATTGTTGAAATGCACAAAACAACTGAGAAGGGGGGGTGAATCAGTTGTCACCAATCACACAAATCTCAAACAATTATTAGCTCCACATCCACTTTAATTTGTTATTAAGTATGAGCATGAAGTGAAAATAACAGAAAGAAATATCAACACAAGAAACACTAGATTTATGTGGAAAACCTAATAAGGGAAAAACCACGGTGAGGATTAACTCATAATATAAGAGTAATTGCAAAACTGTTTACAAAGAGGCTCACTGCCTACAGATAGGACTCACTATCCAAAAAGGAGGCTCATTACCTATAGATAAAGAAAGATAATAGAAAATCCACCACAACAACTTTCACACATTTGCAACCTTGATCAAAGAATTGTAGACACCGTCAGCTCACTTCTTTCAGGAATCTAACAATTAAAGCTCTCACTACGTCAGTTCACTTTCACACTATCTTCACATCTACCTTGCTTCTCACACTTGTGGCTTCCAAAGCTTAACATCTTGTATTGTATTTATACCATCTTCAACCTTAGAAAATTTCTCCAAGGTCAGTTACACATGCTTCTTTTTACAAATTCAAATTAGGTTGGCAACTCAACATTCCCGTGGTGGATAAGAATGAGAGCGGACCAAACCAACACTTAACTAGGACCCAAAACAAAATATTGGATCAATCACATGCTTTCTTAATTGATACTTATCCTTCGCATGACGTGTAAACCCTAGGTCAGCCGAACCTAATGAAAATACCAATGAACTTTGAAGTATACGCTTCTACACCAAGAAGATAACATGCAGACCACAAACCATGCTTCACCATATATTGGAACACATCTTAGATGCCTTCAGATTCAACTGCAACTATTGTAACAACCTTCATACACATAACACTTTCCATCAATCCATTCGAAACTGTAGAGACACACATAGTAACTCTAAAACTAGTCTTTTGAAGCATCAAACCACAAACACCTTTAATATCTAACATAGATAACACCATTACAAGCCTTCTTCTAGATACATTTCTCCCAGTTAACAAACAAACAACTCTTCCCTACCAGTTCACAAACCGGTGAACTCAACTTTCACTCTTCATCAAACTAGAAGCAATAATCTAGGATATATCACCCAAGGATGCCCTTAAACAACACTTTAGATCCGCACAAGCATATGATAAACACAGAATAAATGCGGAGCACATAACATAGCACATTTAAAACACACACATGATTCTATCTTCACTATTTATTCATTTTCTCAAAAGCACTTGGTAACTCATCATATTAGCACACTTGCAACACCATAACGATAGCTCCATGTACTCACAACATCTCAATAGTATCTCAACTATACATGCACCACCTGTAATCACTTGATTCCTTTATCTACAACAACCAATACTGTGTTGACATCAATGACAACATTAATGACAACACCACCATACTAATTCATACTTGCACCAATAACTAGTTTTCTTTTTTGAGAGGGTAGTGCACTCTCCTCCTTCACTATGCAAGGAAAAAATTTATCATAGGATTGGATTGAAGCAATAAGTATGTTTAAAATAAGGGAATATTTTATTTCTCCCCAAGTTTTTATACCATAATGGATCTTGTTGTTTTAGATTATGTCATAAGGTGATCAAATACATATTTATGACCCTTAAAAAGAATATATAAAAAAATTTCATGACCCAACATCAGACAAACCACAAAAAGAGATTATACACACTAAGGTTCCTTAAGGTGAAAAGAGAAAAAATGATTAAAGTGGTATTTCCAATCTTGTAATTTACTTTGTAGGGTGAGAGGATAATTTATACACCATTATACTAAAATACATGAAAAATAGAGTATATTTAGCTTAATTATTAATTATAAAAAATATTAATGAGAAATATTAGGGTTTGGAAAAAAGAATATATACAAAGAATGGTAAAAAATGTTGCGAGGAAAAATGTCAGCAGAATAGCGTCAAGTAGAAGGAAAATAAATGCAACCATTGCATTTACAGCTACTGTACATTTAATGGTAAAAGATGTTGGCAGGAAAGCTTAACGAGAACATTAAATTTTGTCAAGCGATTGAACATTCCTTTTTTGCATACATGTCCACGTTGGCGGAGTTACGAATTACAACATTTGATAAAATACTAATATTTTCTTTGAGGGTGTAATAATAAAATAAAACATAAGAAAAGTGATAAAGGCACAGATGTTGTCTATGTTAAAATTTTGTCAAACGGTGAACATGGCTATTCTATGCTTCCACATTTCACATACATGTCCACCAGGCTAGTTGCAACTACAACAATTTTTAAAATTCCTCTTTTCTTTGAGGAATTATGTCAAATAGTATACATGCCTCTTCTATGCTTCCATACTTTGCATATATGTGTACCAGTGCATTGCCAACTATAAGATCAGGAAAAAATCCTCATTCCATGATGTTTTTGATTGATGTCCATACCCTGTTCCATAGCTCGGTGTTGTGCAAACAGTAAAAGAAAAACAACTTAAATGTATAGACTTTGAAAAAAAAATGACTGAAATAATGGAAAGTGAGTTACCTTAAGATTCATCACACTTTGTTTAAGTGTAAAGGATTGCAAAGAGAAAAATAGGCAAAGTTTGCAAGAAAAATCTTCATGGTAGTGTTGATAGGAGACTCGTAATACAGTGTAGGTGAGCTGAATAAGCAGCATAAAGAGTTTTGTGAAAACTATAATAAAGCTATGTATTTTTTAGCATTGACATATGAAAACTATAATAAAGATATGTATTTTTTAGCATTGAAATATGAAAACTATCATACAAATGGGGAAGATAGGCAATGAAGGAAGAGGTTGAAGAACATGAAATATGCTAAAAAATTTGAGTAATTTGAGTAATTATCATAGTACACAATGTTGGTTTTTGTTCCAAGAGGATTGTATTACTTTTTATTGCTATTTTAATAGTAAATTACTATTTTTTGTTGTTTTATTAGTACTCATATAATGTAAATTACTATTTTTTGTTTTTGGTGCTTCTACTTTTCAGATCAATGTTACTAATTATTTATTATTTAATGTATAACAACTACAGCTGAAGCTATAAATGCATTGGTTGCCAGAGCTTTTTCCAAACATTGAACTCTTCTTAAAGGCTAATTTTGGGATATTTAATGTCAACCATCCTCACACATTTTTACTTGCTTTTTTCAACTCACAAGGCTTTACCTTTACAACTACTACAAATAATTTATAGGAAACAAATAATTTGTAAAAGATTTGAACTTGTATGTGTTGAGTATAGCAACAAAAATAGAAAGATTGAGGCAAGAAGGATTGTGGCTTCAACAATTCAGATGGTAGGATTGCTGCTTGAAGGGTTGTTTGGAACTCTATGGGTTGAGGGCACCTCATTAGCTTAAAAATAGATTTTCAAAGAGGGCTGGAAAATGGTAACGGTTGTGCCTGAATGATGTTGTGATCTAACCATGGTTTAAAATTCAATTGTAAAATTCCAAAATCATAAACATGTGGATGTCAACAAAAGGAATCTTTAAAA
>VDFB02072642.1:0-25759 GCA_007258455.2 Sequoia sempervirens
TGACCCCTAACATAAATCAAAACTAGGCAAGGGTTGAACTAACACATATAAATCATAAAACCAAAACCAGATACACGAGGCATTAACCATCTCGCAACTGCTCATAATCAAAAGACTTGCAAACCCATCCAACCCTTCCTAACATAACACCAATAATGCTCAAAAGCATAAACAAGGGTAAATAACACTTTAAATCACAAGTCTCTGGAACAAGATTTTCACAGACCAATACGGTTCCCACATCGACAACTCTGAACAAAGAAAACCATGACATAAAAGAAAATTCAGATAACATTACAAGGTTGCACCACTACGTTTAATTCCACTCTCGATTATGTAACCAATTACGAATGTCACAACAAGGTCTACAATCACCGTTAAAGTTCAATTATTGTATAACAAATTTGTTTAACCAAACGATCAGGAACAGTGTCATTTTAAAATATATCAAAATCTCTTAAATAATAACAACATTGAGTTTTTAACTCAAATACACAATTATATTCTTAAAATATAATAACTCAACATTAAAATTAAACAATCATAATTCTATTAAAATATATGACATTAAATAACCTAATTGTAACTTCACCCTTTTTATAAAAAAATAAATAAAATAAAATACAATATATATAATTATATATATAATTATATATAATATACATGTATACATGAACTGGTATATATATATATAAAATTATATATAATATACACATATAACAAAACATTTAAATAAAACATAAATAAAATAATAAATAAAAATTAAATTTAAAACAAATTTTGAAACAAGCCAACAAAAAGCGAAACTACAAAACCCTACATGGTAGTGCAGTGACCTATGTTCTTTGTCTGTGTGATCTGAGCTTCTTTGCTTACAGCCCGATCGTAGAGGCTTGTTGTGTAATGATCCACGCCCGGCCTCCTTGAGGCGGGGAGTGCGGCCTAGCCATCATTGAAACCCCCATTAATTTGGCAAAAACAAAACAATAAAATTTTTGATATACAAACACTTTATATATTTTATTTTATTTCTCAAAATCAACACGGAAAACGAAATACGTTTTCCTGCGCACGGTACAGGAACAGATTTCGAAACTTTCAATTTTATTTTTTTAAAATAAAATAAAAATATAAATACTTTAAATAAAAGATTTCAAATTTCGTTTTCATTTCCATGAACAAACTATAATAACAAGGCGTACGACCGATGCTCGATTATATTAAATATATGTAAAACAATATAAATCCATATATATATATATATATTTCAATATGCTGAGCAAAAGTACAAAGGGTAATTATAATTAACAAAATAACAGGTAAACACAGAGCAATGAATAGTTCTAGCCATATTTAAAAAATATATATATCCAAAACCCCCAAATCTGTTATCTTCAACAAATAAATCTTTTTTTTTTCTTAAAACTCTATCTGTTCGGTTGAATGTTTCAGAAGGTAAGGGTTTCAGTTCTGACAAAATTGGTACAGTACAATAAATATTTTTATTTATTTTTAGTCTAATATTTTTCACTAATTTTCAATTCAATCAACAGTTTATTTTCCTTTCTTCAGATATATCATATTTACTAAATTTTGTTTTGTTTTCTCTGAAGCAAAAGATGAAAGAGAAGTACTAGAAGAAAATTATAAGAGGAACCTGGTGTCCAACGCTTATTCAAAAGTCTGAAGATGCCTGCTTGATTCTGATGACCTCGAAGAGTTCCTTGATCGTGCCTCCAAATCTCCTCTACAGAATTTCGCCTTCGAGCTTGAATCCTATTTTGTTGTTCAGAAGACTCTCCAGAACATTCACCAGAAATAGATTGACAATCTCTCTTTAAAACTCTCCTCCAAATACAACAGAAGATTTCAATACCCTTTCTAAAATTTCAGAATACCCAGCCAATCTCTTGCACAACTTTTGTAACAAATATCTCTGTGTGTGTAAACTTACAAAAAATCTTAATTAAATAAAAGATAATATCCCTCTCTTCCCAATTTTTTTAAAAAAAATCAAAAATAAAAGAAAATCATTCTTTAAAAGCTAGCTTTTTACTCAGAACTGTATTCTTATTGGCTCACACAATCTTTTTATTCTTTTCTTTGTTTTATTGTTTTTATTTCTATTTTTGCAACTTTACTTGCACATCACATTATTTATTTAATTTAAATAAATTATTCTCATAATTATCCACCACTAGATAATTGATTAAAAATAATTAAGTCACATTTAATATTTAATTATTATTTAATTGAAATATATGTTTTTTCAAAAATAATTAAAATCATCTAAATATTTAAAAAGAATTTAAATCTAACATTAAAACAACCAATTACTTCCATCATTAAAATCGATTACACCACAACAAATAAAGTACCAACATTAATCAAGAGACGACAACATACAAAACACAAACCACAAGTGACGACAATTACAAAAATGAACAATACCAATCAACGAGACGACCTGACATCATGGAATGGGAGGACTTCATCGTCACCTCTGTTTCAACATTTAACTGTTGGGTTATTGGTGCTCGCCCTGTCCTGCCGAAGCAGGTGGAATCAAGACTTGTACCTACAAATCCTGCATACAAGTGAAGTTGTGTACATGTGCATACATATATATATATAAAATTGAAACATTAAATTAAAGTACTGCATTGTGAGAAGGAATCGCAACATAACAGGGCACTCGTGAATGAGTGATGCCATATTGTCCTTCATCACACCTATTCTAACAATTATAATATAACCAATCAATTAACATTTCTAACTAAAAATCATCTCATAACATATTAAATTAAATCACTGCATCATATCATAATTCAGAAAATCAACTAATATAACCAACCATAATGTCATATAAAATAATCATGTCCATAATGAAATAATAGCATCATCTAACGTCTAACTAACCAAATCAAACAATATCATCATCGTCACAATTAGCAAACAACCGCATTAAAAATACTAAATCCTACGGTAAGAGGAGGGTATTACAATATCACTTTTAGACAAGTTTTTAATTTTATCTTCACTATTGATTTAAAATTGTCAAGTGAAATCACATAAAATCTTCTCTAAAAGAATTTAAGAGTTATTTGCTTTGTTTCTTAATTAAGATTCTCCAATGTTAATTTTTTAAATTTATAACCTTAGAAAAACTATAGCTTAGATTCATAATAGAGTAAGTTGTTCATGACTTCTAAACAAGCTTTTAATTTTGTCTTCACCATTGGCTTAAAATTATGGGTAAAATCAAAGAAAACCTTTGCTAAGAGAATTTATGAGTTATTTACCTTTTTTTTTCAATGAGGATTATGTGATGTTAATTTTTTAAATTCATAACCTTAGAAAAAAGCTATAGCCTAAATTCACAAAGTATTAAGCTGTTCATGTCACTTCTAAACAAGATTTTAATTTTGTCTTCACCATTGACTTAAATTGTGGGATGAAATCACAAGAAATCTTTTCTAAAAGAATTTAGAGGTTATTTTCTTTGTTTTCAATGAAGATTCTTCAATGTTAATTTTTTAAATTCATAACCTTAAAAAAACTATAGCTTAAATTCACAATGGAGTAGGTTATTCATATCACTTCCAAAAAAGCTTTTAAGTTTTCTTTCATCATTAGCTTAAAATTGTGGGATAAAGTCACAAAAAACTTTTCTAATAGAATTTATGAGTTATTTGTTTTATTTTTAATGGATATTTTTCAAAGTTAATTTTTAAAATTCATAACTTCAGAGAAAAACTACAACCTAAATACACAATGAATTTGTTCATATCACTTCTAAACAAACATTTAATTTTGTCTTCACCATTGGCTTAAAACTATGGTGTAAAATCAAGGAAACCTTTTCTAAAAGAATTGAGGGGTCATTTAATTAATTTTTTAATGAGGTTTTTTCAATGTTAATTTTTTATGTATTCATAACCTTAGAAAAATTATAACATAAATTCACAATGGAATAAGTTCATGTCACTTTTAAACAATATTTTAATTTTGTCTTCACCATTGGCTTAAAATTGTGGGATAAAATTACAAGAAATCTTCTCTAATTGAATTTAGGGGTTATTTTCTTATTTTTTTAATGAAGATTCTTTGATGTTAATTTTTCAAATTCATAATCTTAGAAAAAACTATAGCCTAAATTCACAATGGAATAAGTTGTTCATGTCATTTCTAGAAATTTTTTTAATTTTCTTCTTCACCATTGGCTTAAAATTGGTAAAATCACAAGAAATATGTTTTGAAAGAACTTAAGAGGTTATTTTCTTTGATTTTTAATGAAGATTCTTTGATGATATTTTTAAAAATTCATACCCTTGGAAAAACTATAGCCTAAATTCACAATGGAGTAAGTTGTTTTGTCACTTTTAAACAAGATTTCAATTTTCTCTTCATCATTTTCAGGGTAAAATCACACAAAATTTTTTCTCAAAGAATGTAGGGGTTATTTTCTCTATTTTTTAGTAAGGATTCTTCGATGTTAATTATTCAAATTCACAACCTTAGAAAAAACCTATAGCCTAGATTCACAATAGATTAAGTTGTTCATGTCACTTCTAAAAAAAAATTCATTTTTTTCTTCACCATTGTCTTAAAATTTTAAGGTAAAATCACAAGAAATATTTTCTAAAAGAATTTAGGCATTATTTTTTTTTAATAAGGTTTTTTTTATGTTAATTTTTTTAATTCATAACCTTAGAAAATATATAGCATAAATTCACAATGTCTTGAAAGTATTCAAATAGGTCAACTTTCTACTATATTTGATTGAAAATTCATTAAAATATCAACGAAATTCTAGAAACCATCAAGGAATGGTAGTTTCAACAAATCATTTGTAGGATGTACAACAAATCATTTGTAGGATGTACAATTATATATTAGGAAGGTAGATATTCCTAACACATGGTGTGATCTATTTGATTATTTATTTGGTAAATATGTTAAACCCAACCTTATGAATAGTCCTCAAATATTTGATTTTCCAAAAAATATTGTACCCAACTATTTCTTAAATAAAAACCTATGAGGTTATTTGTATAATAAATAAGAACACAATACTAGGGAAGTTAGGGAAAATAGTGGATGGATTTTTTTATAGTCAAAAGAGAGATAATAAGGGACAAATTCTATTTTAACCTGAATGCAAGCCAGAAAAAATTATTTAGTATAATTATCTACTAGGTACCATCAGGATATACATAGTTATAAGGTAAAGTGGCTCCCTAGCTGTTAAATAAGAGCAAGAAAATCCTTATTATGTATAAACCCCATTCTAAAAGATTATTTATAGTCATTAAAGGGTAAATGCAAAAATATGAGAGACCAAAAAATAGCCATATAAGACATGCCACTTTTTGGCCTCATATAAGATATAATATGAGTGTGTTATAATCAACTCATGCTTTAATTAACATAAGCATCAAATAGTAAGAGATCAAGATCATTTGAATTTTAAATATCACTTGCCACATGTTTTAATATTATTGTTGGGCTATATTCCCCTAAGATGTGTGACCACAAGAGCATATATGAAAGCCTCTAATAGGAACCTATTGTCTACTAGTGCCACATGTCACTTGGGCACAAATTCTAGATGATTAATGACCAAGGAAAGCTACATAATGTTCCATTGATTTGTTATCACCTCTAAATAGATCGTGGGAGACTATGATTGCTATGACACCTACTCGTGAACTCTATTTTGAAAATGTCATTGTAAATGCTAGGAAACCTACCAAATTCTAAGGAATACTAAGGTGGTAGTTTTTTCCCTTTGTACCATACTTAAATTTAAGCTTGATTTGATGGGTATTAATGGCTAATTACTTTGGCGTGGAGATTCCTTTCAAAAATCAAGGAATCTAGCCACATTCACTAACGTTATATGCTCATGCGAGCATATATTTTTTAGCTTTCTTCCAAGTTTGAAGATGGGCATGTGCGAAGGTTGAAATCCATTATAACTAATCAAATACGTGTATGGTCAATTTTTAGTGGTATCTATTAGCACACTTGTTGGGGTTCCTTCTCACGCATGAGTATTATTATTAATCAGTGTGTTTTAATTGACAAAGAAGTCTAAAGTTCATAGTGCACATACCTGATATAAGGGATTTATGTATTTCAGTGAGGAGGCATGGATGCCCCCAATAGCCTAGTGAGTACCCGCAAATTAATGACATTATATGGTGCAATATTAGATCTCTAATTGAAGAAAATCAGTTTGGAACTAAATTTTATGTTGATTTGAACAATTAAACTCATCCTAGGTCTAGAATTTCTAGTGTTGAATGAGTGGTATAGGGTAGATTTAGATAATTCCTCATGATTCATGGTGGCACTACTAGACATGCAACTCTACAGTTCGAGGTGGTGAAAATGATTCACAATATTTGTATACCTTAAATTTTAGGTGGGTAGGAAGAGGTGATGGATGTTGCCTCCTTTGGTCTTGGTATACTCAAGCCATGTGACCTGGTGCATCTTTTAGTTCTAGGTGAGGAAATAGCCTCTTACCCTTTCATACTAGACATCAAAGGTGAGGCATTGTGCAAACATAGAGAGCGGGTGGAGGTGACAGTAAGCTTCTTGAAGAATATGATGCATATTGAGTTGGTCCAATACTTTGAATGGGCCGACATATCTAGACAGCATAAAAATGAAACATCTTCCAAATAAAAAAAATATTTTACTAATAATGAATAATCTAAACTTGACATCAATATATTTCTTTATCATTATTCCTAAAATTATATATATCCTTAATTTAGTTTTATACAATTTTTACCACTTATTAAATTGAATGTAATTTTTTCATTATAAATCTAAATTAATTATATATTTATTAATACCATTTAACTATCTCAACCTTTTAAAATATTATAACTATTAATAAGTTTATATATATTTTTAATTTCAACTTTAAAAAATTGAAATGAAAGAGGCCCTTCATATGAACTTTAAAGATATTTAAAAATATAATAAAACACTCATTTTGCATACTTGACTATTCATATTTAAGTTTCCATTTAAATGGACACCTTTAAAGAACAAAAATATTTAGATTTATAATTGTAATACAATTTTGTATATTTTTTATCTAATTTTTCCTATACTTATGATATAATTGAATATTAAAAGTTTTATATTCAAATTAATAAATATTTTTCATAGAAATAAGTATTTTTAAAATAAAATAAGAATTAAAAGAGTTTCAAACAATATAAATTAATTAATATCATTAAAATATTTATTTATTATAATATTTTTATTAAATATTTTTTATATTAGTTTAATAAAAATCATTTAAATATGAAAAATAATTTTTTTTTTTATAGATTTGAAAATTTAGAAAATTTATTCTTTCAAAACAATATTTTTTTAAGCACATGAATACAAATACTTCAATCTCACAAGTACGATAGCTTAATAGGGGTATAAAACTTGTGAGCATAATTCAATACTACAATTCAAGCCTATGAGCACATTGCATCAACAAAGACATAGTGCATTCAATCACAATGGCCCAATGGAGGTTTGAACTCTAGTGACCACAACAACACCACAACTTTACTATCACACTATGAGATGAAGCAAAATATTATATATATAATCTTGACTTAATTATGAATAGACAAAACTCAAAATGGTATAGTTGTGATACATAATTTGTCCCAATGAACTCAATGGAAGGGAATGGTTGATTGATAACTCCCAGTACAATGGATTAAATAAATAAAGAAAATTAAATGTTGTGTGCACACATATTTAAACTTATAAAGTTTTCACTAAAAGGAAACAAAAATTTAGTCTAAAAAAATGAGAAAGAAATCCACAAATCAACTAAAACCCTATAAGAGAGTTAGAATTTAAGTATAATGGTTTTTAATTCTAACCTTGGGCTTGTTAGCTTGGATAAGTTTTCTAAGTGAATGACTCGTTATCAACTTTATTACTAAGCCACTAAATTCAGCCCACTATGTGAGTGATTCCTTCAAAATCATGTTACATAAGAAACATCCATACAAAAACACACATAGATGGATATACCATATGTTTACACATTCATATCTACTTGCAGTTGTAAAGCTACTTGTCATGTACTCTTAATTGAGTTATTGTTCTTGTGCCAAGCCTTTTTCTTGTTAAAATATAAGCTATATATTTATTCACAAAAAATCATGTCTCGTGTAAGAGACACACATGTCCATGTTTAATATCTATTTAAGGGTCTTTGGATCCATATTTTTTATAGAAAAAAAATGACAATATCAATTTAAGTTCTCCAATTTTCTACAAGGATATGCTAGTATTTTCTTCAATGACATGTTTTAAAATATTATCATTATACGAGGTGTCTCTACAAGAAGCTTGCAAATTTGAATGTGAGTCATCTTCATTGAGGCTGCCTATAATCTCAAAAATTATCCTTGAAGCAACATCAAGTGTCTATTATTTTCTCCAACATCTTCTTGTCTCAATCCACTCTCGTCGGAAAGTAAATTTGATTTAACACTTTGTCTCTAAGTACTAGTGCAATGGCTTGATTAATTCTGTTATTATTCAATGGATTGAATTCCTATGAATATCACTTTCAAAATTATCAACAACAACAACAACAATGCCATGAAATTTTAGAGATTGCAACTAATAGAAATAAATATTTATCCATCAAATTCTTAAACACTAAACCTAAATGATAATGTATCATAAAATCTAACTTTTTGAATATGCAAATTAAATAAGAATAACATGTGAGTATTATATCCAATAAACATTTGGAGAGAACGTAATACACACCTTGTTCTAGACTGATATTCTAAGGAACTCAAATTAGAAGGATGCATAAATACCCAACAATGAGAGAATTTTTTTTTTTACAACACATTTTCACATATAAGCTGTCATGCCTAAAAATTTCACGCTAGAAAAACTCAACAATTTTTATTATTATTATTTTTAAATCTATTAATTAAACTAATTAACACTTTAAGTGTTTAAGGCGTAATGCTAAACACGATAAAAGCTATCCCCCCCTTTTTTTTTTTGGTTTGAAGTTGACAATATAACTTTATGCATTAACTCATCTCTCCAAAGATCATGATGACATTACCCTTTAACAAAATATTTAATCAAATACATTACAAATGTTATTTCTAACATTAAAACAATAAGCCAATAGTAGGCTTACAATTTAGTCATCATAATACAACTATTCTCAAATCTCAATTTAACATTAGTACAATTCTTTTATTTAACCAAGATAATACAATAATATTTACTCTTAATTATAATAGTAATTTTAATATTTTTTTAATCAATTAACAATAACATCATTTATTTATAAACTAAATTACTAAAATAATGTGTACCATTAATTGTATCCCATTACTACACCATCCTTTTAGTATTTACCAATTTTACCACTACTATTATTAACAATTATTTTTATAATCATACTATTATTTTACTCAAAATCAAAATATTCCTTAATACCAATTTTAACATTGGATGTGGTTTTAATATTGATTTTCATATTAGTTTCACCTTTTAAATTTTATGCTTATTATTACTCCATATCATACCAATATTTACATTTCCACTTTTCAATATTATTATCATTATTATTAACCCACAATTTAGACATAAATGATATTATCACCAACATGTAACTCTTTAATAACTAAATTAAGAAAAATAGATTCTCTCTTAACAGAAGAATTCTCTTATTTTTATTTCTAATCTCAATTTATGTTACTAAAATTACTTTCATAAAAATAATATCAAATAAATAACTCGTAATAATAATATTTAACATTTACTCTCAAATTAACCTCTTAATAATAACAATATTACAATAGTAATTTTATTACTACTAAATCAACCACAATAATATTATTTATAATATTGAATGAGGATTCCTACTACTTATATCACTTCAATTTAATACTACTACTTAGAAATATTAATTATAATATAATATTATTCTCCAATATATATAACTTAATTATTCTGATAAATATATTTTGGTAGTAAAACTCTTTAATATAAATATTATCTATTATCATTATTTGGATTATGTTTAAGGCTAACAATAATGTTATTACACAAGATTAACCAATAATAGTGCAGTTATAATTCTTATCACCATTTAACCAATATGACAACTATTCAACTACCATTACGCAATATTGCTATTATTATCACTATTATTTTATAATAAGAACAATGCTTTTTATTTCTAATTGTCAATAATATTTATGATATTACAAAATTAACATTATTATTATTTCTTAATTCAATATCATATAATTATATCGTTAAATAGATGATTGTTGGTAACTAAATTTAAATGTTTAAAATAGGAGTATTGCTGATAATCGATTAACATTTAATCTTTATAATGACAACATTTAACCCAAGTAGTAATACTGATGTTTTATATTTAACTTACATTATTAACACAATTATTATTAATAATATTTAATTTTAAATTGAATTGATTTATCTTCCTTAATGTTTCTTTTATTTAGCACCACCAATGCTAAATTAAATAGTTTGTGAGAAGAATCCATATTAAAATTTACTAAGATACTAAAAAGTATGGCAATATTATTACCAAACTCCAGCATTATCTATCTATGTAATTATCGAGCATAAGAAATCAATTTGGATAAGCCTCTGCAACTGATTTCATTTCTTTGATAGTATACTTGTAGATTAATTTATATTAACATCAGTAATTGGCTGAGGCATTATCCCAGCATGGAAATAAGTAATTTTAATATTAAAAGTGACACCCAAACCAAGGTTCCTCTCAGCACCACTAGATTCAAAAGAAATCAACGGTGAAACAATGAAAAAAGGCATCTGAGCAAACAAGCCCTAAACTCCCCCAAATCGTAGGTATAGGAATTAAATAGTTTGTCAGAAATTAAATTTTTGCCAGCAATACCTACTAAATTTTCCAGCAATACTTACAGTCAACATTAATGACAAGACGTGCTATGGCAGATTTGAAAAATTCATTCAACTGACCAACGAGTATGGCGATTTGACAGACATGTCAGGTGAATTTTCTTTAAATTTAATATCTCCTTCTGCTGCAAGTTACGCTACAGCCTTGGTTGGTGGATCATTTAACTCACAATTAAATTCAGTATGTTGAACCTATTTAATTTTTTTATTTCAAAATTTGCATTTTTTTTTTTTTATATTTAATGTCTTACAAGACTTTCTCCTGTAGGTAGTTGAACGACCTTATTTCTATGGAAGAATGAACATATTGTAATTTTGTCTGCCCAAAACAGACATGCAATTATGCCTCCATTTTCTTTAGGCATTAGAAGGAATAGTATGAACCATTGGAATCAGGGTGTCCACAGCCTAACTATGAATATAAGAAAGAAAAAGTGTTCCCGGAGATGGACAAAGACTTATTTCAAGAATGGCAGGATAAGTTGCATGAGGATGAAGCAAAAGAAAAAAAAAAAAAAAAGAGTACAAGAAATGTGTGAAATGACATGAAAGCACTGGAATCAGTTGCTGCTTCAAAACTGTAAGTAATGAAGCAGTGCTTGCAACACTTCCAGCTGGTAGCAATGCTCTCTTAGCCCAAGAGCTACTGCCTGAAGTTGATCTTCTGTAATTAATAATAATAATAATAATAATAATAATAATAATTATGGGGAACCTGTGGGTTTCTATGAAATGCAATGCTTGCAGAATACGCACAATACCCAAATAGATTGGTTGAACAAATTTCATGAAAGAGTATTGGTATAAGTTGCAACTGAAAACAATACTCAAAAATTCTTTACATACCAAGTTTGAAAGTGTAGATAAGCATTTCAAAATATATATAGACCTGTGTATTTCAGAAATGTTCACCTACAACATTCCAGTTATATATATTTATTTTTTTATATTTTATTTTTCATCTATACATCACACCGATCACATATTTATAATTACACAACATGTTGAAAATGAATTATCAGATGATTTAATGGGAAGATCTACCAGATGCACTATAATTTATTTGTATTTTATTTATTTTTGTTTTAAAAGGATTCAGTTATCTGAAGCCCTTATATAGTAAAAATGTTAAAATGGTGAGTTTTACTGATTCCGCCAACTTGTTTTAATTTAGCATCAGCACATAGTGGAAGCACAGGTTACCTATTGCAAGGAAACATTAGATGAACAAAGTAGCCACTTATATATATATATATATTCCTATATCCAGTTCTAAGAGGGGGGTGAAGAGGGGGTTTACTTCACAATAGTCCACTCTTATTTACTGCAACATAAGAAGCATCTTGTCTCTCTTGTCTTCTCTCTTCTTCTTTTTTTTTAATGCAAGGAGCAATGCAGAATGTTAATTAAAACTTTCATTTTGAAATCTACATTATGAATACCTCAGCTCTGCGGGGCTCAACAGAAATAGCCTCACATCCCATAACTTGGGAGAGATCGAAGACACATAGATGCATATAGAAGTGAACATGCACACTTTAATTTTTACCAAGACCACATATCATAAGATGAACACCACTCCGCACAGCTACTAATAAGGGTAGTTTTTTTTACTAGTAAGAAATATCACTACACTTTTAAATAACAAGATTGTTTCACAAGTTGTAACTCTTTTATAACTGACTACCAAAATTTGCAATGGGATGCACACATGTTTAGAACTTGCTCTTTTCCATTCTCTATCATGTTACAACAAAGTACTAGCTTTCCATATTACAAACAAATTTAAAGAAATACTATGAAAAAGAGCACAACTGATTACGGCTTGCTCTCCACCCTACCGTAATGGCGTCATGGAGCTTCGTGGGCTCTAGCCATACCCCCGAGCAAGAAATACATTTTACACCATTGTAATTCAATTGTGAGAGCTTAGTGCTATAACAAGCTTGCTCATTATACAACACATTACTCTAATATATCCCTTAAACAATCTTACTTATGATTCAATGCATAGATCAAGCTATCTCTACCAATACTAAGAATAACAAATGGAAAAAGACTTATCTCTCTACAAGCTGCTTTCCTTTGAACTCCTATTCTTCCATCCTTGACTCTCTCCTTCTTTTCTTCACTTCACAAGTTCTCCAAAAGGAGAAGTGGGCAATGCCCAAATCTTCCATCTTCTTGAGATATATATAGGAATCCTCCAAACCTATACTCTTTACTACAAGTGCTCACACATGTGTGAGTCTTGTGCCAATTCCAAGAACTTTTGGGGAGTGGGAAGTTGAGAGTGACAAGTCACTTTTCCCAAGCCCCAACACTTTTTGAATTCGTCACATTCATGAATGTGGACTTTTGAGGGGTCTTTTCACACTCCAAGGACAAGTTCACATGTCAAAAAGGTTCCAAACCCATAGGTATAGGTCCTAGGGGTCTATTCTTGTTCAAAAACCAAGGAAATTGACTCAATAATCCCTTTTTAAAACCCACAAAAGAATCCATACGAGTTTTGATCTTGACCAAGGGTTCCAACCCCAACCAAACTCACATCACATGACCTACAATTGGATTCTACTCAAACATAATCAACCAATCAATAATAAAACCTCAAACCCTTCTAAGTCAAATAGGGCTACACTTAGAACTTCCCAAAGATGTATCTGATTTGATTCCAATATTTATCCATCCTCCTATTTGCATATTTGATTCCTTAGCCCTCCAATACATTTACTCTACTTGCTTTTAGGTCTCGGATGGAGATAAATTTATATCCCCAACAAGAAGTCTTTTGATTTGCACTTGATGGTTATCCCTTCTCATGCTAGCACCGTTATCTTCTTGACCTTTAAATGTTAATCCCACATCGACTCATTTAATTTCCTGCACAACATAATCAAGCACAGTTAGACATATTAATAAACAACATTAATTGTAAATTGAATCTTTGTAACTTTATTCATGAATCATTTACATAGCTAATTACACTTCCAATGTAATACGACACAACAATTATCTTATTTCAGATTTATCTTATAAGTTCGAATCTCATACAATAATTCACATGCACATACATCTTCATTAAGTAAAATAATAGTGATATAACATAACGTAAAACTATAAGGTTACTGTTAGACAATTCATATCACTTGCAATATATCTAACCATCTATTTAGGAGGAATATATAACACTTTAAGATTGTATTAGTCACATGCAAAGAGAGGCCTTACATAAGCATTGTAATATCCATAAATCATTAGCAGCAAAACTAGTCATCTATGCATAGCTAAGAATTCCATACACTAAATATCAAACAAAGATTCATGAATTAGATTACTTGGCATATGTAGGCATCAAAATTAGGTAATTGACATGGCTTTTACTTCCTCGTGGGGTACAACACACCCAACCATGTGAACCACAACCTAGTCCACCCAAACCAAGTGGAATCAACAAGCTATTTTGGGACAAATGTACAATTGTTATGGTTGTGGTCATGAAGATAACTAACAAGTTCAAAGCTCAACTATTAAGAGGATTCGGTGCATCCCATACTACACCATGGGTCCAAACTTATCACAACAGGTTTAGTACAAGTGTGAGTATAATAAGTAGATGAATAAGTGGGGGAAAGACTCACCAAAATCCCATCTTAAGCATCCCATAGAAAGGAATGACGGTGCATTGCACACTACTCTGGATCTCCCATTCGTTCCTTGGTATTTTGCACTAAATGGGGTGGCAATAAAGATATTGGATAACTAGGTAGAGGATTTAGTGCATCCCATACTACACTGTGGGTCCATCCTCTATCCTAAGGATCTTAGAGAATTCCCAAGAAGTAAATCTACCATAACCCGGGTAGTACATGGCATCAGACACTTATGTGCTTACAAGTGACAACCTATGAACCTCTTAAATACAATAGTTAGCCCCAAATAATTGTTACCCACATGAATGGGTCCCTACCTATGCAACCACTACAGTCGTATCTTAACAAGGTAGCTCATGGAAACCTTCACCTTCATGTAATAGATGAATTCCAGCTAGTCCCTAGCAATAGCCCAAACATCGGTCACTAGAATGGTCCAATGACTACCTATCACTGCTTAACTATCCTAGTGGTTCACTCTTAGGTCTTCTCTAGGTTAGTCCTATTCAATATTTTAAGTAGCAATATACTCAACTTGGTGGGGATACTAAAGTGATTGAGGATTTGATTAGTTCTACTAAGTATATAAGTATTGTAAACCTTCTAGATGTACATGGTTTATCATTAACAATGAGCAATCTACTATTCTAGTGGTATACCAGGTACTCCTTATGGGGTAAGAGCTTATGTATAACCCATTTATTGGTTCAATTAAGGCTACAATCGAAGGTTAACCTATTTGGTTATGCCCTTAATGATGTTCTAATAAGCTTATCATAAATAATATTGGTCATGAACTTGGTTGCAATCCTCTTAACATTTTTAGTTTATTGGTTATGTGAGAAATCATTATGACGGTTGGAAAAGTTCTTCCAAGATGTCCAAGGAATTAATTATTCTATCATGGTTTGATGGTCACAAGTTATCTTGCACTTGGATTCTCTCTTTCCCCTAACATGTTACATATTAAGTCTAATGGTTATAACTATTACTTTACTACAACAAATAAAGCGTAAGAAAAAATGGTATAGTAGCTGGAGGATAGGCGGTAAGAAAAAATGGCACAGGAGGTGGAGCACAGGCGGTAAGAAAAAATGGCACAGGTGGTGGAGCACGGGTGGGAAAAGCAGGATTTTGAATCTTCGAACAATGGAGCAGTCCATGGAGGAGGATCTAAGGATTCGCACATCGGTGCAAGTTTCGAGTGGGAAGAAAGGTGAGGATGATTCAGACGAGAAGGATGCAGGAAACAATATTCTGGTGGACTCGGGGGGAAGGATGTCAAACATGCTAACCCTGAGGGTAATGTGGTGGGGGCTGCTGGAGGTGAAGGAGCTAAATGCAGACCATGGTCTTCTCCTTTTGGAGTCAATCCTCATGGTAAAGCAGTTTTCCCTATAGTGCACAACATGTCTGATCCAGTGAAAGATAAGTTTTCCATCTCTATGCTTGATCTGATTATTGATCATAATATTGCATTAATGGACAGAGTGTTTGTTGGAAAGTTTATGGGCCCTAGACAAAATATTGAAGTGGTTAGGGAGTTTTTCAAAAAAAAATGGAGAACCAATGGAAAGGTTATGGTTGTAGCGTTTCCCAAAGGATACTTTGCTTTTGAGTTTACTTGCAAGGAGGATATGGTGGCTGTCAGGAGTGGCAGTCCCTGGGTTATAGGGAAATCGTCCCTAGCTCTTAAGAAATGAAAGTCTAATATGGACCTTTCTTGACTCCATTTTTTAGAATGTTCTAGTCTGGGCTAGACTTCCAGGTCTTCCTTTGGAATGCTGGAATGAGGATGTCTTCAATGTCATCGCTAACTCTTTTGGGGAGATTTTTTCAATAGATCCCATGACAGCGGCTAGAAAAAGGCTTGTGTTTGCTAGAATCTATGTGGGAGTATCCTAGAATGTTGACCTACCTTCTTCTATTGATATCTATTCAAAGTTGGGGATGTGGACGCAAGCTATAGATTTTGAATTGACCCTATTTGCTTGCTTTAAGTGTAGAAAAATAGGGCATTGGGCTAAGAAATGTCCACTCAATGGCAACAAGGAGAAGGAGAAACCTTAGCCTATTTTGAAGCTTCTCTGGAAAAAGAATCCCAAGGGGGAGGGCAAAGAGTGCAAAGAAAATCCTGAAGATCAGGTTATTGCCTTTGAGTCCAATGAAGTGATGGGTTTCAAGGGAGATTTGGGCTATCAGGAGCCTCAACGAAATGAGTTGGAGAAATTATCTGGTTTGAAGGAGGATGGAGAGTGTGAAATGGAAGGAATTGGAAATGGATTGCCAAATTTGGATTCCTCTATCAACAACCTTATAAAGGATTCAAAAGGCTTGGAGATTGGGGGACTAGGTCTAGATGATATTCCTATTCATGGATTGACACTAGACTTTGGTTTACTTCCTCCTCCTTCTACTTTAGGAGGAGGACTTCCCTCTAGCTTGGACTCTTTTTAGAGTTAGGGAATTTCCTTCTACCAGGATTTTGTCAAGGACACCTTTGAGAAGAGGAGTCTGACTCAAGAGCTCTCAAGTGAAAATTCTACCCAGTGTAACAATGGACTGATGGACACCCTTCCCTTGGATTAAAGGAGAATTTATGATAAGGACTGGGAATCAAGGAGAGAGTTGTAAATCCAAGAAGATATGGATAAAGATGACGCCATCTCTTTGTCCAAGAAAAAGAAAAAGAAAAACAAGAAGCAAAATACCCCAAGTGGAATATCAACTAGAACTAGAGCTAAGGAAGATTGTGTAACCACTAAGGGTAACCAAGGAAGAAAAATTATAAAGTGGTTGAGGGAGCATGGTAGTTTTTAGGATATTGTGGATGGTGTTCAAAAGACCATCCCTGAGATTCTCCAATCACCTGGTAAGACATGAAGATCATGTCATGGAATATTAGGGGGTTGAACAGCCTCCATAAGCAAGATGTGCTACACAATTTTGTTAGGGACCCTATACCTAATATTTTACTGGTCCAAGAATCCAAAATTCCCAAGGAGAAGGTGGAGAAGATTAAGATGTTTCAATTTTTTGGTGCCCATGGAAATAGTTCAGAAGGTGCCTCGGGGGAAATTGTCACTTTCCAGAACCAGAATCTCATTAAAGGGGAACCATTGTTGGAGAGCACTAATCATGTGGCTACCAGATTCACATATATCAGAGACAATTTTACCTGGATTTAGTCTAACATATATGCCCCTAATGGGAAAGGAGCTAGAAAGTTGTTTTGGAAGGAGCTTTTTTCCTTTCGTAGTATTTTTAATAATGAATCTTGGGTCGTCATGGGAGACTGTAATACCCCCCTTTAGGTTGATGAGAAGTTCATAGGCTCCCAGATTAATACAAAAAGTAGATTGGACCTTTTGGATTTCATGAATAACAAGGCACTGATTGATTTGGATTTACAGGGAGTTGTACCTTTACTTGGTCGAATCAAAGAACTGGTAAGGACTTGATCCAAGTAAGGTTAGACAAAACATTAATTCCAAGACAATGGATTTTAAACTATTATTGTTCTTTAAAAGCTCTTTCTAGGGTGGGTTATGACCACTTCCCCATAAGTTTTGTGCCGGATCCTTTGAAGGGGAAGAGGAACTTTCCTTTTAGATTCAAAATAATGTGGTTGTCCCATCCTCAAATTTTTGAGGAAATAAGGAAATGGTCGAATATTGTTGTCCCTAAGACAACCATGTTTAGGGTTGCTAAGAAATTGAGGGAAGTTAAATGTAAAATAAGATGGAAAAAAGAGACCCTTGGTAACATTTTTGTAATCAAATCTAAGCTTCAGATGGAGATGGCAGAGATTCAGGATAAAATCTAGAGGGAAGGATATATTGATGATAATAGGGAAAAAGAAAATGAATTGATTGTGAAAATGCATGAAATTATAGCCAAAGAGGAGGATTTTTGGAGATAGAGATCTAGAGCTCTGTGGCTTTTTGTTCGAGATAAAAAAACCAGATACTTTCACCTATCTGCTTCTAAACATAGGGTCATCAACATAATCTCTCACATTGAAAGCAATGACAATCAGTTTGAGGAGGAAGATGACATTAGAAGACAAGTTGTCCTTTTCTATAGTAATTTCCTCTTAGGGAGCGGAGGAATCATCCATGAAGAGCAAGATCACCTTTTAGAGGTCATCCCTCATTTAGTTGAGGAGGAAGATAATACAAAACTTGTTGCTATTCCCTCTAGGGAGGAAATTAAAAAAGTCATGTTTTCCTTTGAAGGGAACAAGGCCCTTGGCCCAAATGGGTTTCCCATGTTCTTCTTTCAATGGTTCTGGGAGATTGTTGAGGAGGATGTTGTGAATGTTTTCAAAGAGTTTTTTGGATCAAGGAGTCTCCTAAAGGAACTAAATGCTACCTTTTTGGTCCTTGTTCCCAAAAAACCTAAAGTGGCGAAGTTTGAAGATTTCAGGCCTATAAGCCTTTGTAATTCTTTTGACAAAATCATTTGAAAGGTTCTGACATCTAGGCTTCTTATTATCTTTCCTTCTTTGATCTCCCCCCAGCAAAATGGCTTTGTTCATGGAAGGAAGATCCTCAATTCTATTGTCACTGTCCATGAGAATATTCATTCCCTAGTGGAATCCAAAATTGAAGGTTTTCTCCTTAAGCTCGATATCTCAAAAGCCTATGATCATGTGGACTGGAAATTTTTATGCAAAATTATGAGGGTGTTTAGTTTTAGCAATAGAGTCCTTTAGATGGTGGATCAACTTATTTCTACTTTTTCTATATCCATTATGGTGAATGGTTCCCCTTCTCGCTTCTTTTTAGAATTCAAGAGGTTTAAGACATGGAGATCCAATCTCCCCATCTTCTTCACTATTATGGTTGAATGCCTTGGGCGAAACCTGAAAAGAATGATTGATCAGGGGTCCTTAGTGGGTCTAAGGCCCTCTTCTAGCAATTTCATTTTCTCACATCAATAGTTTCTTGATGACACCATGCTTATGGGGAGATATACAGTGACTGAGGCTAAAAATCTGAAAAGAATTTTGGACGTGTATGAGGCGGCTTCTGGTTAATTGTTCAATAGACAGAAAATATCTATGTTCTTTTTCAACACCCCTAATCACAGATAGGTCAAGATAGCTAGAATCCTGGGATGTAGAGTGAAGTCTTTACCTTCTACTTATCTTGGTTTTCCCTTAGGCCTGAAACCTCCTGACTCCTTTTGGATTTCATTGGTTGATAGGTTCAGCAAAAAGCTTGTTGGATGGAAAGGAGATCTTCTTAGTTAAGGAGGAAAAATCCAGCTCCTCAAAGCTTCTCTTCAGGGCCTTTTGATTTATGCCTTAGGCCTTTTCAAAATCCCTACCAAATTTGTGGATGTTATTGAAAAAATTCAAAAACAATTTCTTTGGTGAGGGGTTGAAGAAAGAAAGAGAATGCCCCTTATTCGATGGGATCTTGTCTATAGGCCAAAAAATATTGGAGGATTGGGTCTAAGAAAGATTAGAATGATGAATAAGACACTTCTTGCAAAGCAAATTTGGAGGTCTTTTTCATCTTGTGTGGAATGGAAAGATATTTTAAAAATTAAATATTATATGGCTAATTGAGGCTCCCTTAAGGCTCTATTGGATTCTCCCTCTCTACCTCATGGATCTGCTTGCTAGAATGACATGATTACTGGGAGAAAGATTGTTGACTTAGGGGTTGGGTGGAATATAAGAAGTGGAAATCAAACTAGGTTCTGGGAGGACAAATGGTTACTTAAGGAACCCTGAATCAACAATGAAAGGTTCAACAGGTGGGCTAACATGTGAAAAATGACTTTTGGCACTCAAGTTAAGGACTATTAGCGTGATGGGGGATGGGTGGACTTAAGCCAACTTAGCCTGGAGCTTGCTTCGATTCACTCATCTATGATGGGTATAATGATGGGTTTGAATTAGTGCTGGAGGACAACCTTTTAGTCTAGAAAGATAACCCCTCAGGCAACTACTTTGTTTCATCGGTTGTCTCTCTATTGTCCCTTTCTCAAGCCCCCTCTCCTTTCCATACTAGAGCTTGGATAAAAAATATAACCCCTAAAGTAAATTATTTTTTTTATCCTTCTTCAAAACAAAGTTTTTATGGTTGATAATCTTTGCAACTGAGGTTTCCAAATACCTAATAGATGCTATCTTTGTAAGAATGAAGCAGAGTCTACAAATCACTTGTTTATCCACTGTCTGTTTGCTACTGCTATGTGGGGTAAGATTCTAGCTCTCTAGAACATCTCATGGGTTTTCCCTCATTCTGTCAAAGACTTTTTTTCTCAATGGAAAGATCCTTCTCTAAATCCTTTTATTCAAAGATTATGGACCTTCACTTTCCTCTATATAGCCTGGGGAGTATGGAAGGAACGAAATAACAAACACTTTAGGGACAAGGAAACATCAGAGAACAATGTGTTTGAAAAAATCTTCAAGCTAATTATGGAAAACTTTAACATCATTCCTCAACAAGAGAACAAACTGGAGGTTGTGGTGTGCTCTCCTTATGACTTAAAGATGGCCAAGGATTGGAAGATTAAAAATGATGTGTCAAGGGAATCTAAACCAGCTAAAAAAGACCGGGAAGGGGTATGTTGTCATTTACCACCAAGTGGCTAGATTAAAGCCAACTTTGATGGAGCAGCTAAGGAAAATCTGGGGTTGGCTAGAAGTGAAGGTGTGAATAGGGACACAAATGGCAATTTTTTAGCAGTGGTGGTTGTCTCCCTTGGATCTCAAACAAACCACATGGCAAAGCTATTGGAGCCTTTCAAGTGATAACTTAGTGCTTTAAAGTCAAAATTATAAAAATTTATGTCTTGAAGGAGACTCAGAAAATATTATTGATTGCCTCCTAGGAAATTCTCCTCCCTCATGGACAATCAAGAGTTAGATCGAAGATACTAAATCCCTTTTAGCAAGATTCAAGAAAGCTAAAATATCTCATTCTTTTAGGGAAGCCAACAATGTGGCTGATTTTTTTGCTAATGAGGGGGTTAAACATAAGGGGTTAGTCATGTGGAAAAATCCCAAGGGTCTGGGCACGAATGATAGGGCCTTAATTGATTATGATATCACACATGGGAAAGCATCAATTTTTTATGATGATGAAAGAGAGTAGGGTCAAGTACATCAACATCGTTAGATTTGATGGGGTCGCGCTGATTATCTTAAATGGTAGTACAAAGTGGAAAATTTTGTGGGCTCTTTGGTTTGGCTACAGTATTTTATTTCAAGACTCTGGTTCTGGCGTGTTTGCAAAAATGGGAGGAGATAGGAAAAAGGGTGGAGCCGAAGAGGTATGAAATTCACAAGAGGAACCTGAAGGTATGGAGATAGATAGAAAGAGGTGAGATACTTCCCCTCATTGAAAAGCTTCATGCACCTGATCTGAAGGCCATAAAGTACTTTGAGAAAAACTAGAAGAACAGAGAAATTATTCTTTTCAAGAGGAAGGTTAATGTGGATGAGAACCTCATAGGTGAAGTGACTGGCATGTCTATAGAGGGAACGAAATTCTTTCATTATAGAAAGTTCTCTGACGAGGCAGTTATTAGATTCCCCAGGAAAGAAAAGGAGAAGACTAAGCTAATAAAAGTCTCCAACAACTACTTTAAAGTTGATTCGATTAAGTCGTTATGGAGAAAAGTGCTCAGAATCATCATGGAATACATTACCCTAGACGAAAGATTCACTAGGGTCAACGACTACCACTTTTCCCTTCTCAACCACTTCCATCACAAGGTTAGGATTTGATTTCCTTACTATCTATATTGCTCTTTAACTAATTGTTTGGATGATCATAAAAAGAATCCTAAGAAGTACCCAATATTGCATACTGACCTTATTAGGATTATTTATGAACATTTAAAAAAAAAATCAGCCTTATCCAACCCTATCTAGGTCTCATCCTCTAAAGATGATGACACGATTAATAGTGTGTCAGAGGACAATAATAAGCCTGACATTGAGCAGATTGAAGATGATCCTCCTTCCCCTAACAATTTTGGTAAGAGAATTCTATAGCGTAAACCCCCACTC
Source organism: Sequoia sempervirens (assembly GCA_007258455.2). NCBI lineage: Eukaryota > Viridiplantae > Streptophyta > Pinopsida > Cupressales > Cupressaceae > Sequoia > Sequoia sempervirens. Next base: position 22,687 of record VDFB02072642.1, read on the forward strand.
AAAAAATCAAGCCTGGCAAAAACTACAGTAGAGATGTTCTAAAAGAGAAGTCCATTCAAAAGGGTTCCCCTGCTAATAAATTGGTCTCCTACTCTGAGGATACCGCATTGGATATTTCTAGTGTCCCCAATGCTAGCAAAGACTCTTTCTCTTCCTACCCTACCATAGACAGAGAGAACATACCCAAATTCCCTAATGACCTTAACCCTGAAGATCATTATTTTAATCAAGGTTACGAGTTTCCTAGGGATATCCTAGCAATTGCCAGAAATGGTGTCATTGATTACTTCAAAATGATGAAGTGGGTCTTCCATGAAATTAAGGACCTTAACCTTAGAAATAGGGCCCTCAACAATAAGCTAGAGGATTTGGGAGTTAAAGTCATTTCCCTTAATTCCATGGAGGGTGGGAGAAATGAGGACAAGATGAGGATGGAGGCTGAGGATAATGAAGGTAAGGTCAAGTGCATGGAAGCAGAAATTGTTAAAATAAAAGATACCATGAAAACTATTATGGAGCACAACCACAAAATGGCACAACATAACACCATTATCATTAATGTTATGACTGAGAAATTGGATAACACACATCAAGGATCTTTGATCGTGGACTTGGAAGTCAAAAAGGATAAAAGCAAGACTGAGGATGATGGTATTTTGAAGAGGACAAGAGCTAATCTAAAGAGGAAGGTGCCTCCTACACCCCATATGGTTCATGCTCTAAAAAAGTGTTCCCAAGACATGCACCTTCTCAAGGTTGAGGCTATTGATGCTCAAAAATCCTTAAGTTAGCTATGGGTTGTTTCCATTGCTGGTTTTTTTGGTTGGGTTTTTCTGGTGGCCCTTGCTGGCCTTGGGTTGGGGTTTTTGTGCTTTCTTGGCTCTTTTATTTTGTAGCCTTCTTGTTTTGGGTTCTTTAATGCTTATTCCTTATATTTTCTATAAACTTTGTTGTTTCAGGTCCATGTAAAACCCGTTTTTTCCTTTATCAAAAACTATTAATTTACTACCCCTAACATATTCCACTTGAGGTAGACAACAGTCTATATAATATTATTCAACTCTTCCTGTTCTTATAGCAAGGCTAGAGGGTCATAGAAAGGATACAAAGACTAGTTAGCCCCCACTGTAAGTAATTCTAAGAAAATTAATAAAGTAGCAACTCTGAATATTAAGGGAGATATGTCAAACCCTTGGTGAGAGGGAGAAAAGAAAGATAATGATGATGTTAAAGTTTAATTACTTCAATTCCTATGAAAAAATTTCTATGATATAAGGCTGCTAGGTAATTGTAAAAGGGTTAACATTCCCAATGAATATTTCTTAGTTGCATCTAAAATTTAATATGATAAATTGCTATAGAATATTCAAACATACTTGAACTTCATAGAGATTATCTTTTTTTGCTCTTACACTGTGTATAATTTTTCGAGTTTACAAGACTAGTACTGGTTCTTGGCTATATTATTTCGGATAGACCTAAAGTGGCATCTATAATCTTCCTCCAATTTTAGCAAGTTTTATATGTTTTTTTGTCTAAATAGATTCAATTCTTGTAATCCTAAGAGTTGAAGATGGTTATTTATTTATTTTACAGAGTAGTCTAAGCTTGTGTAGTGCTCTCAATTATGGTTTGACTACTTCATGGTGTCCTTTCTAAACCCTCACATCATTATTGTAAAGATAAAAAATGAAGATTACTTTTTACATTATTAGCTAAACAGGATGAGATTTCAAACCCTAAGTAGTTGCAAAAATAAATAAGCATAAATATCTCTTAACTTAGCAAGATTGGAGGAACCTATAAGGAATTTTCCAGTCGTATAGACTCAAATCTTGTCACATTTGGCTTTCCAACTCCCTGATGTGCCTCTGTTGTTCCCCTTCCTACCTCTCCCTTCTCTCAGCATGAGCATTCTCCTTTCTCTCTGAAGGGGGTCATGGTGTTTTATGGTGAAAATTTTGTTCATCTTTCCCAAGCGTAGGACATTCTAGTAGACTCCCAAGCTTGGATACCATACCCTCTTTAATGGATTGTAGTTGTGATTTCAAATGAATGCCCCTATCCTCATAAATGAGGGTTGTCTCTGGTGTGTGCATTGCAGAGTAAATCTACCCTCCTACCCCATTGATAATCACAACCTCCCCTCACAGTTTCATTCATTTCCCTTGTTTTTTTTCTTTTCTTTTACTCACCTTCTCACTTTTTATTATGTTTTCAATTTATAGTTTATTTTGAATTCATTTCTTATGTTTTATTTATATATTTGATTTTAAAATGGTGAGGCAATATAGTGTTAGTAAATTGGTATAAGCTTGACATGATTTGATTGAGGTGTATAGATAGGGATTTAAATTGGTCAAATCTTATTTTAGTTATTTATTAATTTATTATTTTTTCATTTTAATTTATTTTTATCTTCTTTAGCTTCATCTAATGGCTCAATTTAATAATTTCCATAGAGAAATAAATGGGTTAATTGAATCATCATCAAGGAAAATAAATGTGCACAGGTCAAGCATTACTAAGGGTGGCAGATAAATTCTCGATTAGGTGAAGTAACTAGAGTGACTTGACTTCCAACTCATAAAACTATGCTACTGAGTTTAAGGTTTTTTCCCATAATAGGTTATTAGATTTTCCTTTTGTTGGACACTAAGCGCCTGTAAAACCCATCCACATTCTCACAAAATTACATTAGTACCTAGTTAGTCCAATAAACCCATATAGATATATCCATGCCAAAATAAGATAACTTATAACACCATTGAATTCATAAATATTAGATTATCTAATAATTATTTCAAATGGCCATTTAAAGTATTTAATATATCATATTAATGTTTAAGTTCTTATGATCATCAAAATAAAGGGTGCAATCATAATTTTGGGTTCAAGGTTTCACTTTCGACCAAATTACATTTGGTTGGCAGACGATTAACATAAAATTAAGTCTAATATTTATAGGGATGTGACATTCCTCCCCCCTTAGGCTAAGTCATCCGAGCTTAGTTAAAGAGGTAGGGGTATTCTTGTTTGATAATTTATTCATCTTCCCAAGTGGCTCCACAAT